>CANUEY010333222.1:0-30083 GCA_948099555.1 Croton setiger | reverse complement strand
CTGCAGATTCAAGAGAGGATTCCGGTCGTATTCTTATCGGAATCAACCTTGAAAATCGCAGCAGATTCTGTTGATATTCAGTATGATCTTCATTAATTTCCAATCAATTTTCATATGCAAATCGACGGAAACACAATATTTAGACAAGTTGCTTTTAGAAAATCGTTAGAATCACGATGAAAATCACTAGATAAAGGCAAGAAACCAGACATGATTTACCATTTTTTCCAGCGAAAGAGTTTCAAGTTGAGGTTATTAAATCCAAAACCAGTAGCTTCACTATAAATCTTAACCAATAATGGAAATTTAAAAGCCTAAGTCAATACCGACAAGTTTGGACTCATTATCCTAAACCAAGTAGGAAAAGGATATTTTGTACTTTCTATATAAATATACGACTTATAACGTCATAATATCTTATCATATCACTTTTGTTTGCAAAGACTTTTAACGTAATAAAAAAACAATGTCAGTTTCAGAACACGATGTTGAGTATAGTTGACAAATGGATTGCAACGGTTATGCATATTTACAAGCGTAAACTATGCAAGCTACACGCGTTAAGCTCGACACATAATGGTGTTTGCCCAATGAGTCTAACGCTCGATACAGAATGGTGTTTGCCCAATGAGTCTAACGGCGGTCATCAAAAAGTGGCAATTCTTCAGCTCTGCGTTTGAAAAAGATGTTTATCTTTCAACTTAGAATGTATTCCATTGTCCTTGGTAAATGAGTAAAAGAAAATGCAAAGAAACTCTATGAAAACTATGTTGATAAGTATATTGTTTGGATGCTTTTGTGTCATTGGAATTAGGTATTTATATGTGAAGGAGATCCACCCAAGAAAATTGAATATCCAAGCTTGATACTAATTGGCGCAAGCGTAATGAATAACAACGTCAACTTCACCTGATTTTGTTGTTAAGAAATATTAAGTTGTTAAGAAATATTAAGTTTCATTGTCCCAGTCTTCAGAAACGTAGACAATGTTCAGGAGAAACATTAGTCCACTAGAATCTTGCTTTTTTTAGATTACTAGAATGTTGTTTTTAAATTCGATGATGTTATGGTTTTTGAAATTATCCGGCCAATATTACAGTATGATAAATCCAGTAAATCATCTTATTTCGGATTCAAAATTAAAAACAACAGTAACGCAGACAAGATAATTTGGTCATCTCAAAGCAGCAATTTGAGCATACAAGAATTCACCGCAATTCTACCTTACTCTGTATATTTTTTAACTTTAATGAAGGTGTTCAAACCTACAGGGAAACTAGTTTCCACATTTTCTTATTTTCGCCTGTACAAAATTTCTCTACGTAACATATAATTTCATGATCTTTGGCACTTCTCTTACCTAGAAGTACCTGCAAAATTTTGTTACTGATATTTTACCATTAACGTACACGTTCAAAGGCAATGCTCTTTGGTAAGAGTTAAAATAGAAACTC
This sequence comes from Croton setiger, assembly GCA_948099555.1. NCBI lineage: Eukaryota > Viridiplantae > Streptophyta > Magnoliopsida > Malpighiales > Euphorbiaceae > Croton > Croton setiger. The sequence continues at coordinate 28,629 of CANUEY010333222.1, read as the reverse complement.
AATAAAATTCAAGTTTGCCCGATATAGTGATTGGTGGAGTGATTTCGACATGAGTAGCTTTACCCTCCGCCAACAATTGGGGTAGCGTGTTGGCTTCCTTAGGTGCTACTCCCTCTCCAGTCCATATGGTAATGTGGGGCCACTCGTTTTTTGAAACTATTTTTTCGCCATCAACAGAGCCCAATTGTACTTCAAGTGCAGCCATCTTATCTGTGAAGAGAAGTGCAGTCAATTCTACAGGGACCTGATGATGAAGAAAGAGTCCGTAACTTGCTACCGCAGCAACACCATGGCTTCTCTTGTGGGCAAGAGTCACATGAGCTCTCTTGAGGTTGTGCTCCATGTCCTTGTCCTCAAGAAAGGCTTCGACTTTTGTGTTCTTCTGGGCAAGCTGCTAACAAGGCAGTGGACATATCAAATTCTGAATTTAATACTTTCTAATTGTATCACTGGACAATAATTAAGAATAAGGTGACAATTATCTTTTAACTATCCACAAGTTTCATGGGAGATATTTTCTTAAGGGGAAAAATGTGTAAATTTTAAACAATAACGATCTTGGCATAACAGAGGAGATATTTTCTTAACAGGTCACTGAACTGTGAAATTCCACTTACATTTTTTAGGAAATTGGAAACTTCAGTAACAGGTAAGCTGACAGCAGCAAAAACAATTGTCCCAAGTTTTCTCTTCTCAGAAATTGGTGTTGTGTATGCACCTTTAGCAATGCTTCTTAGCTGTTCTTGTACTTGCTTGACTGCAGACTCAAAGGGAACCTATTGCACAAAAATGTTAACAAGCTTATTGCTTAGGAGGAAGAGTTGGAATTTGTAGTTGCACAAATAGTAGTCTATTATTGCTTCTATTACTGATTTTGGTCAGTTTGGTTCGAACCAAAGCTATATCTTATAAACTAGACCGAACTGAAATTTTTTTTAATTACTGACCAAACGGAAGTCAAAACGATAACTGAGCCAAACCGAACAATCAGTTTGTGGTGCATTTAAATTATAAATGGAACAGAAGTTGGTTCGGCTCAGTCAATTAGTGCTCAGCTCTGTCCACACACCTCAACAGCAAGCAAAAAAGGTATGAAATATACACCTGAATAGAATTCATATACTCAGCATTGCCTGATAAAACCTCGCGTAGTCGTTTCTCCCACTGTGCCCACTCCTTTGCATATGACCCCTTGGTGGACTCCAATCTAGGAACACAAATAAACATGTAAAATTATGTAAGCAGCATGTAAATTGAAATTTGTTACACCATAACAGCAGAATGAAAACTATGTTGGCTTAAAATAAAAATTCTATGCAACTAAGAAACAAAGGTATGCTTTTCATCTTTGTTCACCAATGCAATGATAAAAAACAAAGACAATAGGTTGGAGGAAAATAAGCATGATTTTCCATAAGAAAGCGTTCTACGCAAACACAAGTAATACTGGAATAGGCTGGACATGGCTATTTATAATCCAATCTGGTGAAGGTAAAATGTAAAATCAAATTATTTTACACCCTAATGTCGATTTCCAAAATCAAAAGTAGCTACAAAAAAGAGCACAACAAGCATAAATATTTATTAGCTTTTTAAATCCATACCAGCACTAAGCTATTTCGATGAAACTATATAATCAGAAGTTTAAGCAAAAATCTCAACAGAAAGCATACACAGTGCAGACCTGCCATGTCTGTTTGTGTGAAGCCTGTACAGATTTATTCCCTCCTCCAAAATCAACCTTACAGGATCTGGCAAAGGTCTCCTGCACAAAACAACACAGTGTTGATAGTACACAACAGAATGGTGAGTGATTCACTCTCACTGATCTAAGGAAAAATTGGATAAACCTTAGCAGTTCAAACAATAATTTCAATTTCAGTGTATTTTTTTGGGCATATTTAACCTTTTATGTTTGATTGTTAACACCCATTAAATCCAATTTCTCCTTTTTTTTTTTTTTAGAAAAAATTTCTCCCTGTTTTTAAATACATACATTTCCTAGATAAAAAAAAAAAAGAACCCAAGGAAATATCAAAACTACTAAAACTGCCCTTAATAAAATAACAAAAGAGCAACTAATGGAAGCAGATGGTAATAAATACATTTCAAAAAGGCAATAGATCCTGGACTTGGTAGTTGGTATTCATTAGATATCAAATGGTTAGAATCAAGACTTGATTAGGATGAATTGGATTCAACAATTTGTAGAAAAAGAAAATAAGTTCTTGATATACTTGTCTAAATATTTGAAAGAATATTAGTAAAAAAAAATATTAGTCATAAAAATGAAAAGAAAATATCATTTTAGAATTTGAGAAAATATAAATATGAGAACCTCAAGGTATCTTGGGCTATATTTATTATTACCTATCTGATTTGAGCAATGGCATCTTCACTAGAGAGCCAAAACGATCAATTAATTCACTCTCAAACTCTTTGCGACTCTGGAAATAAAAGCAGGATCAGTAAAAAAATGATTCAATGTAGGCACAAAGAGATATTATCAACGACATATGATACCTTGCCATCATAAAGATGATAAAACATCAAAAGCACATATCCAGCATTTGGAGATGCTTTGTCCAGATTTCCCTTAAAAGTTTCAAAGAGAAGAACAGGGTTAGGAAGATGATAAAATAAATGTACGATCTACATGCCCTTCAAAATATGCAAACCAAAGAGACCAAGATGAGTATTACCGGATGATTAACTCGCTGAAGAACACGAAACATGAAAACAGCTAATGCTTCAAGAGAAAATGGATTAGAATCCGTTCCTGAAAATATAACATCCAGTAATTAATATCAATCAAAATCAGAAATCAAAAATGCACCACCATGAAAAAAAAAATTCAGTGAAGAAAATAAAATGTAATACTTTTAGCTGCAAACTGAGGTTGTGAAAAACACACCCATATCACATTCATTTTTATTTGCAACATACCATCAACCATTGGTGACAGTCCTCAGTTTAAAATTAAAACACTCTACTTCATTATAATTGTCGCAGTGAACAATAAATTTAGGGTACTACTCTCCAAAGAGAAAATAAATTGAACAAGTACTCACACTGTAGGATGTTCAAAAGCTGCAAAAACATATGCATGGCAGTGAATGTGGAATTTATGTCCTTACAAAGATAATTGTATAACATACAGAGGATGGATGAACACTTTGTAAAATGAGACAGACAGTAAATAGGAAAAAGAAGAATGATTTCTACAAGAAACATTACTGCTTGCTATGTTAATATACATGAAGAGGAAAATAGACGTCAAGGAGGAAGCTTTTATTACTATTCCTGATATCGTAGTGTCAACATCATAAAGCTATGGACCCAAAAGGTTATTTAATATAAATTTGTGATATATCCCTTACCATTAAGTCAATCGAAGTATCATATCCCGTATACAATTATAATAGGAAATAAAAAATCATCACATTACAATCTATTAACAAATTAAAACTTTTACAGAGGTGCAAAGTTAAAGAACACAGTGAACTGAAATTTTCCATATCAATATCAAACATATTTACAAGAAAACTATTCACTTATCAAAATGAAACCTTTTTGTTTTTACCAAATTATCAAAATGAAATTTGTCAAAGGCAAAGTAAGGTCATGAATGGGGAAAACACAGCATTCAGAGGAGCCAAATATGTGCAAAAGAAATTACATGCAAAGAATGACAAAAGAAATACATTGTTGAGTTACTATGATTTAAAATAAAATTATAACTAGCAAATTTTGGCAGCTTCAGTAGTAGAAAGGATGTAACCTTCAGAATCAGGTATGACAGGAACAGCTGATGCTTGGGTACTGTGGCACATGTCTTCAATCTGCATCCAGTGAGATAACATTAGGCACTTCTCTTAAAGTTGAAATCCTACTACTCATCGTCAAACCAGAATCCATAAAGAACCAGCATCCATAAAATGAACATAAAAGTTAAGAACAAATCCAGTACGTTTAACTGTAAATTTTATTCATTCTCCAAATGCAGATATAGCAACCAAGTTGCAATAGCTAACTAAAATCGAAAAAGAAATCAAAGTAAGAGCATGCATGTAATCCAGGAGAGACTTCTAGTTGAAATGATTATTAACACGCTACTATCAAGAAATAATTAATATTCACTTGCCACCAGATGAGCTGATACACAAGAGTTAACATCAACAGAACCTTTCCATTTATCTACGCCTGGTTCAGTCAATCCTAAAATTTTGTTATTCAAATAAGTCCATTACAAACAGTTACCTGTCTCCAAACTTCTTCATTAGGTGCATTCTTATCAGCAAGCATTATAGAATATGGTTTTCTCCTGCGCTCATCAGCAACCTTTTGCCAATACCTCCCTGTTAAAAGAGAAGAAAATAAATCAAACTCAGATTTATCTTAAACCAGATCACAACAAGATCAATCAAGGCTGTCTATGAGGAAATAAAACTTGTGAAGTGTGAACATACTACATAGTACTGAGGAAAAGACTCTACTGTAGCTAGTTACAAGAATTGTGTGTTAGATGTGCAATTCACACACAAATAGATCCCGTAATAATCTAATCAGAAAACAGTAGATGAAATTTCATATTATACATTTTTATTTTACATATCAATTTCCTTTCCAGTTAATCAATCTCTTACTGAACATAGGTTTTACAAAACAAAAGCAAGTGGTGAGCCATTTTATCAAGCTAATATTCAACATTATAAATATCATTAATAATCAGCATTAGCATAAAACGATCACAATCTTCTGTTAACAATCAAAAGCATTGTTGCATAAATTTCCTTGGTAGACCATTCATTATAGTTTTCTTATTCAGCAAATCAAATACATGCATTTATGAATAACTAGCAAAATTTTCCACACCATTTATCATACCTTTGATAAGGTCCCCCATCAAACTATGGACTGGACGATCATCTCCTAGTCCTCCAGGTGCACTGAGTAATTCTTTGCAAAGTGCAGACTTGGCACAACCTGGGATTCCTGGATATTCAAAGTCAAGTGAACATGTCAAAATAAAAGATTAGCTGGAGGGACCATATGTATCATCCACAAGGAATCCTTATTCCAAATTCTTCAAATTAGACCATCATCAAGAAGCCTTATCCGAAACCTCAAGTCAAACATTCTGATAAATAAAGCACTGTGATTTTAAAAATAGCATAAATCCTAATACTCTTCCCAAGTTAAACTAGCATTTCATAAAGCATTCTGTAAAACTTTTTCTGGTTGTACAAACTAATAAGCTGGTAGTCTACCTGGAAAGAATACGATCAAACCCTCTTTCTTTTGGACAGTCTCCTTAATTGGGGAAATAGGGCTTGGGGGCCCGACCTCCTGTTCTCTCTGAAGATCACCCTCCTCATCCTTGTCTCCTAAAATGGCCAAGAAATCTTCAGCCTGGATTAAGCTTCCAGCAGATCCAACTAGCGCTTGATTCTCTGGACTTCGACTTGCATACTGTTCAAGGAAAGGCTCAGCTTCGCTTAGGTATATTGAGGATGACAATTGTTTCCTTCCATATTTTTTTCGAATATATACAGCCCTGAATTTGACAATTTTCCAATTAACCAATGACAAAGAATAAACCTGACAAGAGTTTAAGTTGCAAATGAGAAAGCAGAAGAAAAGTAATTTTTCAGTTCAGCAGTACCATTCATCAAGCAACTGGCTTAGTGCTCTTTGCTTTCCTGCTGACGTGCCCCATATTTTCATTTGTCTATAATTTGCAAATAAATTAAAGCATCAGAAAAGGATTGGACCAAACATTCAAAATACAAATTCACAACAGCATAGAAACCATAGTGTCATATGTTGACCAAAGTCATAAATCCCAAGGTAGCTAAAAAGAAGATAGCCAGATAAACAATTTATAAAACATAAACATTGAAATTGAATGCATTAGCATCATAAAGATTTGAAATCACTTAGAAGCTTCTACATCTACTAATCCACATCCCATAGTGAAATATTATGAGCACAGTAGTAGGGCATTGGAGAGAGCAAGTTCAGTTAGATTCAGGAATTCACAATCCTCATTAAATAAATATGAAAATGCAGAGAATAGTTTCCAAACAGTGTCGCATTTTTATCCAAGTCATAATAACTAGAAGCATAAAGTTTACCTCATGTAGTAAGCCCTGTAAGCATAAGCAGATGGATCATCCTTGAAAAGAATTGACAGACCGTTGCGGATCAAAAAAGTTCTCAACTGTATCAAAAATCATTCACAACAAATAATAATAAGACTTCCTCATCAATTCATTAGAACAATATAAAAATAATCCGAAAGTAAATTTAGCGAGAAAAAATTATTCATAATGGAAAATAAGGCATAGAGAGATCTCCCAACTGAAATTTAGAAGCATTGGAAACAAGGGCAACCCTAATCCTGATCCTCAACCAACAGCAATATAGACACACGATAAAAAAAAAAAAAAAAAAAAAAAAAAAAAAAAAAAGTTCTGTAAAAACCATCACAAATCCCACCAAATCAACTGCACTTACTTTGCATAAATTCCAATAATAAATTCTGCATACATTAGTCAGCTTAAATGCAATGATGAGTTCTCCAAAACAAGTGTTTTGAGTCTCAAAATAAGGGGGGATAAAATGAAAGAACCGCAATTCTTGAGCAAAAGTTCTTTTAATACTCATTCAGAATTTAGAATATCCTCCATGAGAATATATATATATATATATATATATATATATATATATATATATATAATGTATTACATTAAATTACATTATAGTTGTAATACATTAAATTACAACTATAAATCAGGTTGAGATGTTTACATCTTATACCTTGTACGTAAGAAATTTCAATTTGATCATTAAATTTGCATCTTCATCAGCCAAACTGTCTTCTGAAGATATGTCATCACCACCATTAACATTTCCACTAATGTTTATTTTTTGCTTCGCCATTTCAGCAGCTTTCTCCTTACTGGCCTTGAACAAATTAATGTCAACAAAAAAACCTGAATAAATAAACACATCAGAAACAAAACTCCACCACTCGTTAATCTACCTTCATGAAGAATGGGAGAAATAAGACCTCTGCTTTTTCAGTTCAAATCTGAAAGATGCTATCAAAATTAAACATTTTTACCTCGATATAATGGCCATAATCCTGGTTTTCTCCTACAAGATGGCAATGTTGTAGTTAGGCATAATAGTATATTGTATGCTCCTTTCATCATAAAGAAGATGATTTGCAATTATGAATATGCGCAAACAATACCTCATCTCCTTTTGATATCGCCTAAATCCTGAATCACTGTGGACATGAATAACCATCTTATAGAAAAGGTTGTCACTCGACACAGAATTAACTTTATGGAAATTATGGTAGCATTTAAAAGCAACTGGGAGGCGTCTTTCTCTCAACAGACGAATCATTTCCTGGTTCAATTCATTCAAGTAAAATCATCTTTAGATGATAGAAAGAAAACCCAATTATGAAATAAACCGCACTCACTACAGAAGGTAATTTTAACAAAACAATGGACAAAGTGGAAAGCAATACTTAAAGAGCTAACAATAAACTGTAGCAGCAAGCAACTACTAAATTTATTGATAAATTTCCATTAGCAAAGGTTACTCTTTCAGGATAAGAGGGGGAGAGAGAGAGAGAGCTGTAACATCCCTAACCAAATTAAGCGTCAAACATGACGTCATTATAGACATATAAAGTGAATTTTACGTAACTTGTTGCATAAACATCATTTTATGCAACAAGTAAACATCATTTGAATATATTATTGAATTAAGTAAAGAATGTGAATAAGTTAAGTTTTAGGCTTGTTTACAGTCAGTCGACGTAATCGAAGCCTGTTTAGGGTTTTTGCTCATGCAACCGATAAAACATCGGAAATGCAGAAAATTTAACAGAAATGAATTTGACATTTTATGTTTTGGTTATTGAATAAATGTTATTTGCTTTGGAACCATAAAACTACGACGACGTCGTATGATTTTGGCTACGCCAGCATCACCGAGGTTCTAGAGTCGATTTCGGGCGCCGACTGGGCTGCGAATATTTTCCGACCCGATTTTGTCAAAACTTTAATCTTCGTTTTTAATTATTATTTTATGATTAAAAATGCAAAGAAAGGGTTAAAATTGGATGTTTTTGGGCAGCAAACCAAAGGAAAAGGAGGAAAGGGTAGTTTACGGTCAAAAGGGATAATTATGGTTTTAAAGTTAAAAATGGAGTAGAAGGTATAAAAGAAAGTTATGGGGACTTGGAATAGGATCTTTAGAGTCCGGAAAGAGGGTTGAAGAGGTGGAAAAGGGTGGAGATACAACAATCATGAGAGAAAATAGAAAAGAAGTGAAAGAAAAAAAAGAGAAGAGAAGAGAGAAGGGAAAAGAGGAAGAAACCAACTCATTCCAAGACTTCTAGGGTAAGAAGATTAGGAATGAAATAGAAAATAAAGAAAATGAAGGGAGAAACCACAGAAACGAAAAAAAAGGTGAAAAGTGAAAAATAGGGCAATGAGAAATAGTGATCGGGAAGGGAGAAAGAGAAAAAAAATCTAGCTTGCATGGTTGGATTTGAGGCTTAGAGATAGTTAGAGGGTGTTCCTGGGAAGACATTGGTGGCAAGAAACGGCCGCAAAACGCCTGAACGTTTGGTCAAGAAGCAGGACTTTCGGGCAAAAATCTGGGTCTGAGAAAGAAGACGATCAAAACGGCAGCACAAACTGCATTTTGATGAAAATCTCCTCCTAGGTATCCAGATTTGGTAAAATTACATTTTGACCCTTAAAGTTTATGATTTTAATGCAATATAATCTTTCCGGCAAAATTTTAATTGTTTTCAATTTAACACTGCCAGATTTAATTTCTGATAAATTATATTTTAACCCCTGAAGTTCTGGCGCATTTTCAGTTAAGTCCTTTCTCCAGAAATTAATTTAATAAAAATTATAATTTAACCTCTAAACTTAATGTCACATTTCAATTATACCCCTGGAAAATTTAAAATGTTGCAATTTAGTCCTCCGCCTCAAATTGAATTCTGAAAATCATATTTTGACAATTTGATACCAAACTTCAATTAAGCTCAGAAAACTTTAAAAAACTATTCAATTGAGTTCTTTTTAATTTGAATTAAATTTATTTTTATTGTTTTGACTAATTGACTAATAAATTAAATTTGATAATTATAATTATTGTTAAATATGATTATTATTTGATAAATTAAGTTTGATAATTAATTTGTATAGTGGTTTTAAATGTTTTTTTAATCTAGAAAATATATGATTTAAATTAAAATTCAAAGAAAAATATTATTTAGAAATAAAATTAAATTAATTAAAAGAAATAAATGTTTAATCATGCATCATAACATATGTGAATTATTTATATGATAATTTAAATATTTTTGCTATATTATGTAATATAGAAGCATCGAGTTCTAGAAGGGAACAAAATAAATAACCTGAGACCCGACCTAACTCAAAACTTTGAGTTAAGTGTAAACTTATTTATTTTTATTGTGAATTGTGATATTGTGATATAATAAATATTATTGATATTGAATTGTTTAAACCGGTAATGAAGCCCGGTCACTTGATTTATGTAAAATTGATATTATATGCTTATTAATTGTTTGGACCGGTACTGAAGTCCGGTCAATTGACTTATTTGCTTTAAATATATAATTATTGAACTGTTTCGACGGATATTGAAGTCCGGTCATATGAATTCATTGAATATTAAATATTGTGATTTTTGGTCATTGAGTCGGTACTTAAATTTGACCAATTGACTTATTGAGATGTGTATATATACTGTTTGAACCGGTACTAAAGTCCGGTCATTGGTTTATATTAAATATTATAATGACTGTTCATATGTCATGTCAGTGCATTCTTACAGGACTTAATTAAAGTCATTGTGATCGTCATGACTAGTATTTGCATATTTTACAAAAAAAAATTTATGAATTTCTATATGAATTAGGTATCATATTACTACAGATAGACCTCCAGGTCAACGTATTGCTGCGGATGAACCTACGGGTCACATTATGAACTGACCTATAATTCATTCAGGTCTACTGATTCTGATTGATCTATCAAAAATTCAGATTTAATGTTACTGGCCAGCTATTGTGAGATGATCTGTGAAATTATCAGGTGCAATACTTGGCTTGATGGATCACAATGAAATTAAATGGAATTATATGACAATTGCATTGTCTATGGTTATGTTGTTATTATGAGATTTTGACTGATATATACTTTGTTTTTAATTATTATTTTATGATTAAAAATGCAAAAAAAAAAAAGGTTAAATTGAATGGTTTTAGGCAGTAAACCAAAGAAGGGAAAATGATGAAAGGGTAATTTAGGGTTAAAGGGATAATTATGAAAACTTGGAATAGGATCTTTAGAGTGTAGGGAGAGGGTTGAAGAGGTGGATAAGGGTGGAAATACACCACGAGAGAAAACAGAAAACAAGAGAAGAGAATAAAGAAAAGAAAAGAGAAGAGAGAAGGGAAAAGAGGAAGAAACAAACTCATTCCAAGATTTTTAGAGTACCTAAGCAAGATTAAAAATGAAGTAAAAAAAAAGAAAGGGAAGAGAAACTACAGAAATAAGAAAAAAAAAACAGTGAAAACAGGGCAATGAGAAACAGTGATCGAGAAGGAAGATCTAGCCTGTATGGTTGGATTTAAGGATTAAAGATAGCTAGAGGGTGTTCTTTGTAAGAGATTGGTGGCGAAAAATCACCTGAAAGTTGGGTCCAGAAGCAGGACTTTCGGGCAAAAATCTGGGTCTAAGGAAGAAGACTTTCAAAACGACAGCATAAGTTGCATTTTGATGAAAATCTACGCATAAATTTGGTAAATTACATTTTAACCTCTAAAGTTTATAATTTAATGCAATTTAATCCTTCCAACAATGTTTTAATTATTTTCAATTTAATCTAGATTTAATTTCTGATAAATTATATTTTGACTCCTAAAATTCTGGAGCATTTTCAATTAAGTCTTTCCTCCTGAAATTAATATAAAAAAATATGTTTTGACCTCTAAACTTAATAACGCATTTAAATTATGCCCTGCAAAATTTCAATTGTTACAATTTAGTCTGTTCTCCCTAAATTGAGTTTTAAAAATTATATTTTGAACCTAGAATTTGATGTCAGACTTCAATTAAGTCCAAAAAACTTTAAAAAACTATTCAATCGAATTTTTTTATTTAAATTGAATTTATTTTTATTGTTTGGACTAATTGACTAATAAATTAAATTTAATAATTATAATTATTGTTAAATATGATTAGTATTTGATAAATTAAGTTTATAATTAATTTTTATAGTATTTTTTTAAGTGTTTTTAATATAAAATATATATAATTTAAGTTAAAATTTTAAGAAAATAATATTATTTGGAAATACAATTAAATTAATTAAAAAGAGATATGTTTAATCATGCATCATAAAATATGTGAATTTTTATATAACAATTTGAATATTTTTGCTATGTTATGTAATATAGAAGCATCAAGTTCTAGAGGGGGACGGAGTAAACAACCCAATACCCAACCTAACTCACAGTTCTGAGGTAAGTGTAAATTTACTAATTTTTGTTGTGAATTGTGATATTATGACATAATAAATATTATTGATATTGAACTGTTTAGACCGGTACTGAAGCCCGGTCACTTTATTTATGTAAAATTAATATTATATGCTTATTGAACTATTTAGACCGGTACTGATGTTCGGTCAATTGACTTATTTGCTTTAAATATATAATTATTGAACTATTTAGACGGGTATTGAAGACCGGTCATTTAAATTCATTGAATATGAGTTGGGTTTTTACAAGAGCAACCAAAGTGGACTCACCTGCAACTTAGAGGTTGAAAAATCAGCAGGATGAGCTTGCAAGAACTTTGTAACAACGGATCTATCTGCATTTCTTGAATGAGAACCACTTCCTTCAATTCCAAACCAGTCCGAGTTGTCAGGGCAGAAAGAAGGGCCAACACTTTGAAGGAGAGCTTTTATTTGCTGCAATAGTGTTCCACAAACGAAAAATTGCATTTTACAAAGCAAATTGAGAACCTTAATTTACAGTTTCGTAATTATTACAAATTGACTACATCAATTCATGGTAAGAGGATATCAAAGTGACCTGTTTTTCATCTGCCCTATTTGCTGCACAGATTTCCCTCAGACCAGGTCCCAAATCAAGGCCATCTGAAGCACAAAAATGATCCCAAAGCAAAAAGCATGCCAATCAGACTTGCATATCCATTGACAAAATTGTAAAAGAAAATTAAGCTGCAAACAAAAAATAGTTATCTATTTGACCAAATAGTTATTTTCCAAATAGCATACAACAATCAAATAGCATAACCATTACAAATTATGTACTGATTCTAGGATGAGAAAAGTGGAAAGAAACAAACATATAATGACCTGTGAACAGTGATGAAAATGTAAGTAATTGGATACAAAAACTAATATTATGTATAAGTTCATAATGTGGGAAGAAGATAAAGCTTAAATCAGCTAAGCTTCATACGAGACCATTTGAGAAACAACTGATAGGAAGAGAGTAGCTAATGGTAATGACACAACAAGATAAAAGAAACAAACCAACATCCAATCAAAACTTTACTAAGCTCCACAAGAACAATTTCCCAGCCCATATAAAAGCCTTGCTCATGAATTCTTAAAGAGAATTAAAAGCAAGAAGTATTCAATGCCCTATTTCCTAATTTTGTGCTAACCCTCCACTTCCCACCAAGTTACTTCCAAGTTTTTTAGATCTGTATGAATATTGTGAGAGTCCTTAAGATACATGTATAGATGAATAAGCTTAAAAGCACAGAAGAAAATATGATCAAGAAATTCAGTTTCACGCAAGAGTTCATCCAATGATATTAACAAACACATTACTCTGATTAACATATTAACACACCAATATTGAGTTATAGCAATCTCTTCTATTCACACTATGTTGACTGATAAACAAATGATGTTTCATTTTCCAAGATAAACAAAGTAAATTGCATGAGGACAGATACATATTTTCTCATATTAGTAACTCTCACTAAGCTCTATTTTCAATTTATTTTTTTCTCATTGAGTGATTCTACATAAATATCAAGGTAAATCCCCTCAAATTATGTGCTCTGAAACTGGGTTAAAAAAAAATATAACACCTGTCCACCGAATTAATCCACAAACATTCAATATGTATGTATCCATTAGAGCATACTTGAAAAGGACCCAGCTAAGTTTGTTGAAATATATATAAATATAATATATAATTGAACCTTCAAAGCTAACATTTACAATAACCAACCATATGCACATTGACCCTTACACGGGTAACGCAATGTCTTTATTTGTCAATGCTGTTTCAAAGCAAATAAAGGGGGAAAAGTACATGAATTTCCCTGTTGAGAGAAAAATCTAAAGCCTACGACTAGAGGCTCAGGCAACATCTAGGTTCAGGTAAAAGAGCAGGAGGAGATAAAACATGAGATGGAGCTTCTGGCAAGTCATTAGTTGCTAATTTCACTTGAGAAGAAATTTTACTACAAGTAAAGAGAACCTTACCCCCTTCAGCTGGCGGAGGAGGAAATTTTCTCAAGACCTCCTTCATATGTTTTGAACTGTCAGGACTTACAATACGAGCCACAAGACCCTCTAAAATTTCACCCTGAGCCTTTATATGATCTTTTGAGCCTGCATATCCATTAATTGAGATATATATTACTAATCAGCATGTTTATATTTACACATGCATATAAATGGTCATCCTATAACAGTTACTCCAAATGATTAAAGAAAGGGGTCAGTTCTATAAGGAAAAATATAATATTGCATCCCTGTGTTTTGTACATAATTACAAGTCCGTCATCATATTTTGAATAATAATTATTACCCCCCAACATTTGTTTCTGTTGAACTAATTAGCCCTTCCGTCCATCCCTAACAAAAATGTTCAATTAAAATTGAAATTTAACAAAAATTAGTAAGGACTATTTAGTATGATATTATAAAATACAAGGATCTATAAATTTTTTTTTTTTTGAGAGAAAATATTGTCTTTACAACACAAAATTAATGGAAAATTTTAGAAAAATAGTAAGGAACTTTTAATTCAACAGAAACAAACGTGAGAGCGAGTAATAGTAATTTTTGAAATATAAAAGAACAGACTTGTAATTATTTGCAAAACATGAGGATGTAATAATAATTTCCCCTTTAATAATTGATTTCAAGCAGAAGTCAAGACAATTGATTTAGTGGTCAAAACACAAGATATTTATTATTGAATGACAATAAACAATGCATGAACAAGGAGTCTATAGTAGCACTTTTAAGACAAACATGAGGACAATAGTGGTGGATGCAGTAATTCTGGAATCATATTTTTGAGATGGTAACACAAATTGAAGGATCAGAAAACATAGGAGAATAAGTGAAGCACCTGGTATAGAAATATCAGCAACTTCATTAAGAGCACTACATACAGTGGTTGCAGTTCCTTCTTCACACAGCGCGTCATAGGCAGCAAAGAAAGATGTCACTGATTTCCTTCATTAAAAATAACACCATAATGAGAAGCAATAAATTAACAGCAACCATCCTAAAAATACAACCAATTTTATAACTCATGCTTATGCACAATTATCACCTTGTTGAGAATAACCAAACATGATTTGTTGGAAGACGCCAATTCCGACAAAAGGCAATCACTTCAGGAGTTGAGTAGAATTTTGGCTTTCCATTGCCTAATTCTGTGACTGCTGTCACCACAACTGCAGTGATAAAGACACCATGACATTGTACCCTCAAACAATATATGACAGAAAATATAATTAAACAAATAGACGTTCAATATGTTATATTGTAGTCAATAACGAAAAGCCCATAATACGCAACTCTAGAAAATCCATGGTCAACAAGATATCCAATATTATCCAATGCCCAAACTCTTCTAATCAAGCAACAGATTAACCACAGTTCGTGACATACTTTGCAGACCGCAGTTACCCTGTTAATATAACCCACAACTAATATATGCAGCTGACAGGAAAATTTGCTACCATCAGCATAGAGATTACCAAACCACTTAAAAAAAATACATTCAAGTTTCCAACTCAATAGATATCAGAAACAACATGACCACACTGAATTTCTTGCATCCATGTGTAGTTCATCTTCTTTTATAGTGAACTAAAAATTGCATGCCTGAGAAAATCAAGTAGACATATCAATCTTAAGACTTCACTAAAATCTTCAAACTTCACGCATCCAAATTGATCACAGAAATACAGAGAGAAGTTGACAGTAAAATTTTAAATTCCAATAGGAAAGTATGACAAGGATACACACAATTGATTCATGAGTTCTCCTCCACTGCAAACCAGGTACATGTTTTCGCAACCTAAGTTCTTAGTTGAAAAAGGGAAAAGGAAACATCTGTTACCATAATCTTCTCGAGGACGCTGACCATGATCTCCCAGAACGGCAGTTACCAATTCCATTGATATGCACATTCTGTTTTTCTGAAAGAAGAAATAACAGTGAAACTACATTGCAGCAACTAGAAGACACCAATTATTTTATCATTGAGGTCAAAGTCACAAAAGGTAATGACAATAAATAACAACTGTGCCAAACAGTCAAGCGAGGACTTTTGAGGAGAAATAGAAATATAATTTTGAATCCAAATAGTAAATGATTGAGTACCAAAAAGGAGCAAGAGAAGCAAACAAGGCCAAGATTTAATATATATTTCATGTCATGCATTATTAGTATGTTACAAATACATAATTTGCATCACACAAGCACTAATATATAAAGAGGCACCAGATAATACTTATGCTCAAAAAAATTTAATTCAAAAGAGAAATAAAATTAAAATGGGAAACAGAGGGTTTAAATTCCAGTTTCCATTTATTCAGAATTGTATTCTGAGGTCACCTCAAGAAACTCATTGAACTCTTCTTGTTTTTTTACAGCCGCAGTTCCCCATGCCTCATGAAACATCCGTCCAAGAACAAATACACCAACAGCAGTGTACCTACAATACAAAATATATTTTAATCAGCTATAAGACGCAATGGGAAAAAAAGTAACAATGGCATAATATGTGAGTAGGTACTTCAGTTGGTACAATCAAATAAACCTTATGGCACTTGATACCATAAGCAGTGTGTCACAAAACAACAAAATTTTGAAAGAAAAAAACAAAAGATTCAACTGCAATGGGCAGATGAAATTGAAAAGAAAAAAAAATGTAAATAAATCCTGAAACATACACATTCCCAAAGCTATTTTTTGCATATGCTCCACCCTTGTCACCCGCATACATAAAAAGAGAGCCAGAATGTTTGAGTGTGACCTGTAACAAACAACAATTCCATTTAAACCGTAAGATAAATATTTACCAAGAATGAACAATGACAAGGACAAAAATCAAATTCTGGGTGTAGAGAAACCAATCTACAGCATAAGTTAAGTGAATGAAAGACTCTATTTTCAAATGGCAATTTCCATTGCTGTCTGAATTTGTCAATATATGTACTTGATTCTACTCAAACCTTAGAAGAACTAATTTAGGGCTAATAGAAGCAAAACACACTTCATGAAAAATTACACTTCTTAATGATCAAACTCCAAAAAAACTTCTCACCTCTAATGTAGCCAACCCTTTTGAGACCATCTCTATCATTCTGATTCTAATCTGTTAGTATTAGAGAAATCATCAAATTACAATAAAATTCAACGAAAAATAGCGAAGCTACGGAGGACAGTACTAGACAGTAGTAGTAGTAGAAATAGCACCTCCTGATCAGACTTCTCATTTTCAAATTTGGGATAAAAAGTGGCTCTGATTTGGGCTTGCGAATACGTCGAATTATCCACCGCAAAATTTTCCAACAAATTACCTTTAAATAATTGACTTAAATTGACACCGACTTTCGGAGCTGCAGATTTAGTATTCTGTGCTCCATCCGCCGTTCCATTAGCAGGAGCCTTCTCTACTTCCACAGCTCCAACTGCTACTGTTCCATAAGATTTAGGCTTCCATATCACCTTTTGACTGTGCAAGTTAGCCTGATTATTAGAGCTAAACTGTACAGACGATGAAGTGGTAACTGGACTTTGTCCACTGGCTTCCGCAATGCTCAAACCACCACCAATTCTATCAGCAACCGCGGCCACTAATGACGGAGAAAGCTCCTCAGCAGATGGCATCAGCTTCCACCGTTGTTGGCCTCTATGCGCGCCTCTCCTCTGCGAAATTCATACACCAATGCGACATAATCAGCAATGATCAATATAATAATTGAATTTTCGGAAAAACAGATTCAAGAGTAAAATATACTGACCTGAGACATGATTCGGCAAGAAACAAAAAAAGGAGAAGAAGAAGAGAAAGCGAGAAACGGAGAGGGACGAAAGAAAGTAAAGGAGTTGGGTCTAAGGATGGTTTTAGAAGCAGAAGAATAAAATGGAACAGTGAGGAAGAGGAGAGAGTTCATAGGCTTGCAGCGCAAAGGCTATATAGAAACCGAATTTACAGAGAAGAAGGGCAGGGAGAGTGGTTCTAGAGAGGTTTTGGGAGAAAATAGTGAAACGAGACCGAGTCAACAGGGAAATCGTAAATCGTAATCCCACGACCCATCTGAGTTAAAATTACCAAAATCATAAATTACATTACAACAACAGGTCCTCTTTTTTTGCCTTTATTTTCAAATCAAACTTTTTTCCTTTTTTTTTTTAAAAAAATCTCAATCCCATGACTGTAAATTTAACTATATTTTAAATTATAATACATAATTAAATTCTGCTAATGGCGACATGTTGGAGTTGATAAGTGAATGAGTCAAAGTATTATTTAGGAGAGACCAAAATAAAAATTTTAGATTTAACATATAATAGATTGAAAATATTTTTTTGTAACAAATACTTTCTATAAAGCAAATGCAAAAAAGATCAAAACTGTAATTAAATTGCGTTCGGCAACGGATTTTAGAGTAGCTAATTGCGATTACCATTAGTAGAATCTAGAAGTTCCAAAGAAGATTCAAGCATTTGTTTGGCGATTGATGAATGGGGGACTACCATTAGGAGAATGCATGAAAAGAAGAATTCCTAATTGTGACTGGGTTTGTCCTTTCTGTTCTACGCCTGAAACTGAAAATTATTTGTTTTTTGAATGTGGTTTTAGTAGAAGTGTCTGGTTTGCATCTCCCTTGGCTATCAGAACTGATGCTATCATTGCTAATAATGACATTGTTAATTGGTTGGGTTTATCTGATTTTATTAAACAAAGGGGAGGCACATCATTTGAAATTGCCTTGGCTGCCCATTTGCTTTGGCATAATATGGAAAGCTAGGAATATGTTGATATTCAATGGCAAGAACTCTTCGGTTGAGGAGGAGATTATTGCAAGAGCTATGGATTATGAGCAGGAGTTCAGAGAGGCAAATCAGGAGTTGGAACCAGGACAAACGTCTATTTTTAATTCTCCTAATCTATCACAGGAAAGAAGATGGTATCCACCTCCAGTTGGTATTATAAAGCTAAATGTTGACGCAGCTACAGGTAGCAATTTAGCTGGAGGAATTTCAGTAGCAGTGACAAGAGATTGTGATGGAAAATTTTTTGTTTTTTAAGGATGTATCAGTGTTGGTAGCATTGGCTATTCAGCTGGCAGTTGCTCTTGCGGAAAATAAGATTGTTGAAAGTGATGCTAAAGGTGTAGTTGAAGCCTTGAAAGGATTAGTGGAGACTCCATGGAAGATTCATAATATTTTGCAGAATATTTTGTTCTGTGCTAATGATTTTCAAAATAGTGGCTTTAGTTATATTAGTAGGAGTTCTAATACTGTTGCACATACTTTAGCAAAGAAGTGCCTACTGCCTGGCTTTCTTTCGGATGTGTTGTATAATTTTGATTCTAGTTAATGAGAAGGAAATGAATATCTGATGGCAAAAAATGATTTCAGTATTAGGTGGGTTGAAGGATTATATGTTTAAAATATTTGATTTTCAAAACAAGAATCCTAAAATTCCTCTCCATACTCCAGGACAAGATATCACTAACTCACTATAACAAACCTGCACCCCCTTTTTCCAAGCAAGAAGGGTTTCCTTCTCGGCTCTATCCTCCTCCACTCGTCATGGGTAACCATTGCCGGAATACTCTTATTCCAGCTGACCACCGCCAACACTCAAACAGCAGTGTATGCAGAAATCTTGGAAATATCCAACGTCATCATTGCTACTGCTCCTTGGATAATTCAACTTGTGGTTTCAACAGCAATCATATTTCTGTACAGAGCAAAGGTTTGTGATCTGATGTGGCTGCTCAGACTGCCTTCTGATGAAACAACTTGTTAGAATATTAAGATGGTGGAGGAAGTCATTAGAGGGAGTTTCAGAGCTGGTATGAGTAATAAACTGACACTACCACCACATGTTCATGCAAGCAATAATCCTCGTCTAAAGAGGAATAGGACTATTTGATGTTGTGTGTGTGTGTGTGTGTATATATCAGCTTGAGAATGCATTGCAGTTTTCTAAGATCAGTATCAAATATGCAAAATCAAGGGCTAAAAAATCTTAGAAATAAGAAATTTATATATATAATATGCAGTTTCAAGCTGATTTGAGCATAAATCAAATGTGAACCTAAGCAAAGTCTTACATTTGCAGTATATTTTCCTCTCGCTAGCCAAAATGTTCAATACCTATCCCTCTAACCATTAACATTCCAAAGTGATTCGGACGAAAAAAACAAACTCGTTTCTACCTATACTATGTACATTGGTAATTTTCTAAATCACAAATAATTGACATACCTTATGCCAGGCTAACCAAAATATGGAATCCACTTATACCAAACATTATAATTTTGATTTGTATAAAATTTCATTTATAACGAATAGTTGGTATAGGTTACTTCTTCCTGTCCTTTAACATCCTCCTCTGGTGGTGTTTGATACCCTTCTTGTTCTGTCTGACCTACTTCTTGTTCTGTCTGATTTACTTCCTGCGTCGACAAGCTATCTACGTCTGGAATGTGATCTACTTGTATGGTATTGTATATTGGGCCTTGTGGGGTCCCGAAAAGAGTAGTGAATATCTGTCTATGGCATTCATCACAAAAATAGAAGTATGTGAAATGACCTTCGTATGGGAGCTTATGCACTGCAGCCCCCGGTAGAACTCGATGAACAAAATCAGTCATCATCGGCGGAATCACCTTATCATCCATACCCTGCACAAAATTAGGCAAGGCTTGCATAAGTTATAATCAAGAACTATTCAATCATACTTTGTTTATGAAAATCTACAACAGTTTAGACAAAGGAAATGGAAATTTGAAGCTCCATAAATTTGTTTCCTAGTGCAAAATAAGCTAGGTAATAAACCAAAGGGAAAGCTTCTTGAAATTTGTTTCTTTGTAATGCCACTCTAATGCCCAATTTCACATCACTTCAGTAGAAGTATTTCTTTTAAGCATAAAGAAAACCCATTATGGATATGAGACATACAAAGATGCAAATATGGACCATCGTTGCTTTCAAGTAATTGATCTTTTATATACATGCACAGAACAGTGAAGGTCCAGCAAAGCAATAAACTTTACCAATATTGGTTCTAAGAAAAGAACATTTTCAAATGCCAAAGTTTGAGGTTGAAGCAGATTATAAATAGATAAAGTTCAATGATAATAGTTACCTGCCATATGTGTATTGGCCCAAGGAAACCCATATATTCCTCTTCATATCCAAAGAACAACAATTTCAGCCAATTGAGGACACCTTTCCCTTGCTTTTTCTTCTGTAATTTGATGTCTGAGAGGCTAAAACCCCAGTTTGATACTTGCAGAACAGCTTCCTCTATGAAGGGTTTCACAATACCCTGTCGGATCGACTCTTCCACATCTCTTTGCCAGAATTCTTCATGGATAGGATCCTCAACCAAAGCTTTATCCTAGAAAGGTGACCAATATATCTAAAGGCAAGTCTGATAACTTCATATTAAAAATGAAACAATGCCCTCTCTATCTCATTTCTTTCTATTTGCCCTCTAATAAACAAAGAAAATTCAAACTTATTGTATATAATTATCAAATAGGTTTAGCTATTTATTGCTTTTATATAGCAATTTTCACAAAAGAGAATCAAGATCTTGGCAATTGATTGAGAAAGTTAATTTTATTTCTTTTCAATTTATTACTACTATACTACAATGAAAATGAAAATTCCCAACATGCATAAACACTTAGAAAAGAAAAAACTATTTCCCCAACCATTAATTTACTTCCAATATCTCAACAATAAATAGATAGTCTAAAATTATAGTTAACACAAGTCAGAATAATTCCAACAAAATTTCTGAGAAAAGATAAAGAGGGAACATTCATAACCTTCATGCTATTGATGATAAAAATTACTCACTCGCTTCCCCAATGAAAATGCAAGCCATGTGTCTATCTGTTCATGCTTTCCAGATAGGAAGCTCCGGCGGTAGAAGTAGGAAAGAAATGTAGGAAACCTCCTAGCTAAGAAGTACATAAATTTCTTTCTTCGTGTCCACTTTTCCCATATTCCATGTCTCTCATGCTTGGTCATTAGTGAATCATACGGATTGACCATAGGAGCAAACATAGCTGCACCTGCAAGTGAATCACAGTGAACCACAACAATTGCTTTCATTAACATAGTAGCAGAATTTGTTACTTTACTTCTTTTCTTTTCTTTTTTGGTATGAAGGGTATCCTCCATGTCCATTTAATATTTTAATGGTCCATGGTGACAAATCGCTTGGGTTCGTGGCTGCCCCTCCAAATAATTTGTCATTTCCTTTAATCAACCAAGGGAACGAAATATCCTAATAATATGAAATATAGCAAATAATTACTCAGATACTTTTACTAAGAAATGTGTCATTCCAAGAATGAAAAATAACTTTTACCTGCAAGTTTATCAGGAATGTATCTGAGGGCTGCCCAAGCATGAAGGCTCCCGCTCGAGTATCCAACCACCCAGAACTTGTCTTTAACACCCAAAGCATTTGCTAGGAACAACATATCTAAAGCTGATGACTCAAGGTTTCTGTTTGGATGAGGATCACTCTCGCCAAAACCAGGAAGATCATATGTCAAGAAATAGATGCCAAACTCTTCCAATAACGAAGTCTTAATTCCAGGCACTCCTGAACGAAGAAACAGAAAAAAAAAAAAAAAAGAAAAAAAGAAAACATCATATTTACACAAACTAGAGCACTCCAAGGCATCTAGATACTTGTAACAGATATTGTCAACCTGCAAGTCGAGAAGAGAGAAAAGTATGTGGAGCTATCATTGAAAATCTAGCTCTCTCAACTGGAACACCTTGCTCCATATATGCTATGTATCTACCATCTGGAAGCAATATGCGATCAGCACTAGGAGGATGGATGAACACCTTCCTTATCGATACAGCAGAGGTTTCTTGTTGAGTACTTACGTTTAAGACTGCAAATTGCCAAACCAGTTCAGCAGGGTCAAGAGGTATGCAGATGGCACCAAAAGAAAGGAGTAATCTAGTAGGACTTTTACTTGAAGAAACAAAACATTCCAGAAAGAGTGTAATATAGTATTTGACGTTTCAGTTGCTTATTTCAAGAATATGTTTAACAAAATAAAAAATATAAGTTATTCTTTATGCATTCACAAACAACTATCACCAGAATGCATTTAAATATCATTAAAATGAAACACATTGGATTGGCTAGCGCAATTTGATTTAATTCAAAAGAAATTTGATATAAAATAAGTAGTCAGTTTCACTGAAGTTTTTTCCATGAGATACTCAAGAGCAGAAGATAAGATGCATTGCCATTATCAATCCTTAAGGAAAATACTCTTTATCTTCGTCATGAGGCAATGAAAAGCTCTTGCTTGCTTCACTAGATTCTCCATAAATTACCTATATAGCTTAAATCTCCATATTGCAAAATGGATATTATATTTTTCTCATTTACTTGACCTGCTCTGCCATTTTGCATAACATGAAACCAAAGGCTGTTCTAAGTCATGTCATATTCAATTTATGCACAAGTCTGAATAGAAACGGTAAAATAGTTCAAGATCTATTATATGCAACACCTATTTAGATCTATTAAGCCATATATATATTATATTCAGTTACTACAAAAAATTGCAACAATACTAAAGTGTGTGTCTGTCCATAAGAATCATCTTGTTTCCTATTAACAGGTAAAATGCAAGAACTTGCATAAAGCAAAGGTAAGAACCATGAATACCAAATGCAGAGACTACTCTTTTATAATGTGACCTAGAGCAGTAACTCATATGGCTCACTACACTTGATTAACAATTTAAATGTAAATCTAGCCAAAATTGAATAACCCCCAAACTGTAGATAGCTAGTTCCACCAATGACGATGCTCCAAAAAGAGGAACATAATCTATTAGAACAGTAGTTAAAGTACAAGAGAAAAGTATTGGTTTCCAAATTCCAAAGCTGCAGAAGACAATATTGAATATTGTGTTTTCCACTAAAAATTCTACAATAAGGAAAATAATACCAATGAACTCATCAAACAGTCTCATGTCCCTAAACTTGCAAGTAATTACAGGAAACATAATGGATCAATGAAATCATAATCCATTCAGCAAGAGAAGAAAATCCACTTTACCTTTTAATTCCTCACTACCAAAGACATAAATAAATGCCAAAAAAAAAAAAAAGGAGAGAAAGAAAGAAGAAAAAAAAAATTAAAAAAACAAACAATTTTACCTGCAAAAGCAAGAAGAGTCACAATACATATCACTGAACAAGCATGCAGTGGATCCTTATCTTCAGGCAAGTACTCATTGAATCCATTTAATTTCTCAGAAACCTTCTCAAAGCCCCAACCAATTTTCTTCCCAATATAAGAATTGCTGCCGAAATTTCTGACAATAAAGGAATCCTCTCTCCCTAGACTCTGCACTACTATATCCCTACACCCTTTAGTGAATTCTACACTCAGTTCACCTGCCCCTTTCAAGAACTCTCTAACTTGGTCTTGAAAACCCATCTCAACCCCATACTCTTTGCCAATACCATTTCCAGTTGGGACACCACCAGAGTACCTTGTCTCCCTGCCATCTGCAAATGTTGAATACCCATCTTGATCCTTATCCATTTGTAACTTAAAAGAACAATAAAGCTGAAACCCTTGTAAAGAAAGCAAGAAAAATGAAGTTCGTCAACTACAAACTTGACCCATGAAAGAAAAAGGAATTGTTATCAACAAAAAGGCTTAAAGGTGAAGCTTAAAGGAAAAGAGAATAAAAGGGTAAGTCAAGAACTAGAAGAAGTGGCATTGGGAAGCAATTTCAAGGAAATTGTCTAGTAAGGATAGGAAAAAGAGAAGGTGGTTGAAGAAAGAGGGAGTTTAATAATAAATAATAGTAAGAAAGGAAGTATTTTTGGGATCTGAAATACAGAAATATGTGAAGCATAAAAAAAAGGTTGACAAAATAAAAGAAAAGAAAAAGATGTTGGTTATGAAAAAGCGATGTGAATTTGGTATATTATTGTGAGAGTGACAGACAAAAAAGCATTTGAGAATTGAGTCTTTGTTGGAGGGGGATCGGTGAGTTTGGTGAAGGAGGGGCGGTGGGTGGGGACCGGAAATCAATCAATCGTGAAATGGTTGACGGTTAGAAGAATGCCACGTCTGTATAGTAAGAGAGATAGAGAGAGAGAGGTGGAAGTTAATTAGGTACGAAGTGTACACATTTTACTGCAGTCGTTAGTAATACTAAACAATTGACGCAGACGCAGACGCAGAAGTAGAGCCGTAGTTTTATGGTTTTGGGCTTTGCATCAGTAGTTTCCAGAGAGAATCTGTACTGTACCACCTTTGCTTCTTTGCTGCTGGTGTATGCTATAAAGATTCCCTTTATTTCTTTACTATACACAACCATTAATATTAAATGAAAGCACGATAATTTAAAAGTCTTCCAAATGAATTGCACGAAAATTTTGTTAAATTCATTTGTGGGAAAGGAGCTGTTAGAGGAATTTATAGATGGTAATTGTATTAGGAATTGCCCAACTCTAAAACATGTGGGATAATATGGAGGAAAATTATGAATCTAATTTTAAAATTAGGCTCAATAAAAATAAAAATTTTATATTGTAAAATAAACTATAACTCAGAAAATTAGGTATTAATTCTTTTTTTTTTCTCTTTTCATTTTTACTTTTTAATTATATTTTAGATTTAATTCATTTACATTTATTTTTTCTCTTTTCAGTTTTACTTTTTATTTATATTTTAGATTTATTCATTTACATTTATATAGAAAAACTATTAACTAAAATTAGGAAAACAAATTACAACAAATGATTTTAATAACTAAATTCACAATCAATAAAAGGTTTATGGTTATTGTTTCTGTTTCCAATTTTTTTTTTATAACTAAATAGAGATTATTAATTACTAATTTGTTATATATTTTATACTCCCCTAATCACAAATTTCTTATTTTATATTTTTCTTTGAAACTATACTAGGTAATTTCAAAATTCTTCCAACTTGTAATTTGGAAGTTCTTCACAAAAGATGTCTGCTAGTTGATGCTTTCTCTCATATGAAACACCTGATTTTCAAGTAAACTGATTGCAAATAGGTTATCACAATACAATAATATTGGATAATCAATTAATTGATGCAAGTCCCTTAATAATTATACCAATCAAGTACTTTCCTATGCCACCACTGTCACTGCTTGATATTCTACTTTTATGGATGAAAGTGAAACAGTTGGTTGTCTTTTGCTACACCACACAACTGCTCCAAAACTCATATTAAATATATATCCAGTAGTTGACCTTCTTATATCATAGTCACTTACATAATCAGCATCAAGTTAACTTTGTAACTTGCAATCAATATTATTTTTGTAAAATAATCTAAAATCAAGTGTCCTTTTAACATATCTTAAAATTCTTCGAACTGCTTCTAGATAAGGCTTTTTTAAATTTTGCATGAACAACTTATTACTCCAACTGCAATTGCAACATTTAGTCTACTTAGTATCAGATAGATTAAACTTCCAACTATCTATCTCTACATTTTCGAATCATCTAAATCTTTTTCATTTGAGATGCTTAGCTTCATGTTAATTTCAATTGGAAGAGAAAGTGTTTACAATTGAATATGCCATATTTTTGGAGTAAATCTTTTGCATATTTATTTCAACATAAAAATTCCCCTCTTGTTCATTCCACCTATAGTCCAAAAAAGTGATTTAATTCTCCAAGTTCTTTCATCTAAAATCAAGTTGATAAATTCTCTTTTGAACATTGAATTTCTATCTCATCATCTAGTAATGATGAAATCATCAACATAAACCAATATGATTGTTAGTTTTCCTTCTCAAACTTTGACAAATAAGCTAGAATCAGCTGATGCAACTATATAAATGCAATGAATAAGAAACTCGGTAATTTTTCCATGCCAAGCTCTTGGAGCTTGTTTTAGTTAGTATAGTGTTTTCTTCAATTTGCAAACATACTAAGGATGAAGCTTGTTTGCAAAGCCTTGTGGTTGCTCCATAAAAACTTCATGATTTAACTCTCCATTTAGAAAAATATTTTTAACATTCATCTGCCACAGATTCCATGATTTAGATACTGGAAGAGCTAATAAAATATGGAAAGTTGTAATCATGGCTACAGAACTAAATGTCTCATCATAATCTAGTCCGTTTCTTGTAAAACTGAGCTACTAATCAAGCTTTATATCTTTCAATTGATCTGTCTGACTGTGTTTTGATCTTATAAACTCATTTGTTTGATATAGGCTTCTTTTGGCTTTGGAACTAAATCTCATGTTTGATTTTCTTTCAAAGCTTTAAAATTTTCCATTATAGCTTCTACTCATTGAGCCTTTTGTGAGGCCTCTATATAAGAATTTGATTCTTTCTCAATTTTCACAAATACAACATTAGCATATTTAGGATTTTGCTTCCTCTACCTCAATGACCTTTTTAGTTACGGTGGTGATGGTTCTAATGACGATGACTCTTTTATTTATTTGTCTTTTGGAATAATTATTGGTTGACTATCTTTCTCAGTACCTTGATAAACATTTGTCTGCCATGGCTTTTCTTATGATATTAACTATGATACATCTCCTATATTAATGATTCCTCAAATCTTTCTTACATTTTCTCTTCTGTCTCCTTGGATTGAGGTAATGCCACATAATCTAGATTTCACCAAGATGATGTCTCATCAAACAACATTGTGTAAGACATAACATTTCTTAGTATTAGGATCAATTGCCAAATTTTTCTATGCTCATCATATCCTGCAAAGATATATTTAGTTGCGTTTTTATGAAATTTACTTCGGATGTGATCAAGCACGAACACATAATAAACACACCCAAATACTTTAAAATAAGTTACAGTAGACCTTAGTTTTCTCTACATTTCAAATGGAGATATAAACCCTAACTTTGGTTATGGAAGCCTATTAATTATATGATCTATAGTTCTCATAAATTCATCCCAAAATCGGCTAGGAACATTTTTAGCATGTAGCACACTTCGACAAACCTCTGCAAGGTACCTATCTTTCTTTCAGTAATTCCATTTTGCTGTGGTGTACCTGGACAAGTCAATTATCACTGAATCTTGCACTGATGAAGATATAAGCTAAACTCATCAGATATATACTTACCTCCATTATTTGAATGAAGGCATTTGATTGTCTTTTCAACTTCACTTTTTACTATAAACTTAAATTCTTTAAATTTAGCTAGAGTTTTTTATTTTTCTTTCATAAAATAAACCCAGATGTTGACGCTCAATTTATGCACCCCAAAAATTATCCGAGGATAATAAGAGCTCCAAGCTCGGAATTTCCAGAATTCCTACTCAGCTCGATTTTCTTCCTTTTCCAAAATATTTTTCAATATTTTAATCCTTGATGCATTTTAATGAATTCTCAAATTTCCCTTCTAGTTGCAAAAATATGTTTATGTTTGTTGATGTATTTTATTTTTCAAATTGCAAAACTAAAAAAAAAAAGAAGAAAAAGAAATGAAAAAGAAATTAAGAAGAATTAAATATGTTTATTTACTATTTTAACGTTAAAAATCGATTTTAAATTTAAAATAGCAAATTTTTATATTTTATTTGTAATTTCAATTTTTAATTGAAATATGTGTTGTATTTTTAGTTTTAATTAATTTCAAAAATTAATTAGAAGGGATTAATTAAGAAAATTTGGGGAAAAATAAAGAAAAGGATTAAATTGAAAAGAATTTAAAGTTTATAGGAAAAGAAAGAAAGGAAAGAAAGACTTGATTGTAGGCGGGGCCAAAAGAAATGTGGGCCAATTTATGATTTCTGGAAATACTGGGGAGGAAAGCAGAAGGCTGGGAAAACGCGGGTGTTGACGCTCAATTTGTGTACCCTTAAAATTATCCGAGGATAATAAAGAGCCCCAAATTTGGAATTGACCAAATTCCTTTTCGGTTCGCTCTTTCCTCTTTTCCTAAAATATTTTCTTAATATTTTTAATCCTTTTTAT
>CANUEY010333022.1:0-10546 GCA_948099555.1 Croton setiger | reverse complement strand
GTTTTTCAGGTTTGCTGTCTGAGTGAAGTACTGAGACTTCACTGGTCTATTGCTCAGGTCGGTACAGCTGAAGCCTAGGCCTCTCTCCCTCTCGTCACATCATTTGTACCAGTTGCATATAGAATTTTGTTTAATGCTATTCATGTATAGCATTACTTTTATAGCTTGGCATGTATATATATGTTTATTAAGTTTAGAAAAAAATGACATAATGACATGTAAATAAATGATAGTAATTTTGTATGCTTAATATTTGGTTTATGTTTGATATGTGGAATATGTATGTTATATATATATATATATATATATATATATATATATATATTGGATTAATATGTAATGGTATAGCTTAACATGATAATTAAAATGGTGAGATAAATTGATAAAAAAAATATGACATGTTTTATAGCGTAAGGTATAAGAGAGGACGTTACATTTATTGTCATAGGGTTCCGCGTCAGTACCAACCCAAACAATTCAAATAACATATATTTAACATCAATCAATTAACCAATCTTAGTATCGATCCAAATAGGTAAACCCAAATATATAATCCAAAGCACATAGACCAATCCAAACGGTCAAAATAACACCTATTATTTAAGGCAATACGAACAATTGTTCCATACAATCTAATCATCCTATATTATTCAAAACAATTAAATTAATTGTTCCAACATATTATTCAGCTTATTTTATCTAACGAAAATTGAATCATTTGAGTTAATAACTTTAAACATCATATATCTAATAAAAACAAATTCAATTGACTAGATTTCATTGCCCGGCCGAAACGATTAAACATCATTTAATAAAAAACGATAAGTCCATTTAACCGGACTACAGTTTTAGTCCAAACAGTGAAACCTTAAATAATAAGTCTCATTCAGTCAATTGGTCGGATTTTAGTACCAAACTCAATGACCAAATCACCTATATTCAATTATCAATAATGTCAAATGAACGGACTTTAATACCAGCCCAAACAGTTCAATTATAATATAATCAAAGCAAATAATTCAATTGATCGGCTCCAGTATCGATCCAAGTAATTTAGATTTCATATAATTTCAATATCAAATAAATCAATTGATCAGTACTGGTCCAAATAAATTAAATATCATATAATCATTTGTCATTTTATGACAAATCATTTGAAAACAATACAAATAAATAATTTTACACTTATCTTGCAAATTGCAAACAGGATCGGGTCCTGGGTTGTTTTTCCCGCTGCCCTCATATACTCGGTGCTCTTATATAATTAAATGTAATAAATATTTAATTTTCCTTACAAATAATTCTATGACATGATACATAATTAAATATTTATTCTCTTTAATTAACTTAATTCCATTTACCAATTAATCTTATTTCATTAGAATTTTAACCTATAACATATGTTTTCTATATTAAAAACACTTAACAATAACATTATCTCTAATTTCCAACTCAATTTATCATTATCAATAATATTTAACAATAATTATAACAATTTAATTCAATTTATTTTGCCAATTAATCTAATTTATAAAAATAAATTCAATTTAAACCAAAAAAAACTCAATTGAATAACTTTTAAAGTTTTTAGGGGCTCAATTGAAGTCTGACAGCAAGTTCAGGGGTCAAATTATAATATTCAAAAGTCAATTTGGACAGAGGTACCGGGACTTAATTGAAGTTCGGTAGTAACTTCAGGGGCCAAATTATAATAATCAGAAATTAATTTGGGCAGAAGGACCCAATTGAAAACAATTATAAGTACTAGAGGGCTTAATTGAAAATGCGCTAGAACTTCAAGGACCAAAATAAAGTTTGTCAGAAATTAAATCTGGCAGGACTAAATTGAAAACAATCAAAACTTTGCTAGAAGGACTAAATTGAATTAAATTATAAACTTTAGGGGTCAAAATGTAATTTTATCAAGTTCAGGTGCTAATGGGCAAAATTTCATCTAACACAGCCTATGTTGCCGTTTTGATCATCTTCCTCATCTAGTCAGCAGCCACGCCCGATTGCCCTGTTTCTACTTCCAGCCGGATTTCTGGCAGTTTTTCGGCCGTTTCTTGCTGCCAAATCCTTCCTAGAAACTCCCTAAAAATATCTCAACACCCCTAGGCAACCTATGCATGCTAGTTTTTCTTCCTTTTCTCTTTTTTTCCTCTTTCTTCCATACTGCTCTATTTTTGGTTCTTTACTGTTTTCTTGGTTTTTCACTCTCTTAACTCTCTCTTCCTTCTAACCTATTCCTCTTCTTCCCTAGACTGTAGGGAAGCCATGGAAGTGGCTGGTTTCTTTCTTCTTTCTTTCTTTCTTTCTTTCTTTATTTCTTTCTTTCTTTCTTTCTTTCTTTCTTTCTTTCTTTCTTTCTTTCTTTTCTTTTCACTTTCTTTCTCTTCAATCTGTATTCTCTTCGTTCTCTTCTGTTCTCTCACCTCTTCCACCTCTTCAAACCTTCATTCAAACCTTTATGATAATGTTTCAAGTTCCAATAAGTTTTCTTTCCACCTCCTACTTTATTTTTAACTTTAACATCAAAATATCTTAAATTAACCTTTATTCTTTTCTTCCTTCACTTTCCTAACCTGTTTCTGACTCTTCCTCAATTTAATCAATTTTAGTTCATTTAAATAAGACTAATAAACATTATTTAAAGTTTCAGTGAAATCGGGTTTGAAAATATTCGCAGCCCAGTCGGCGCTAAATATCAACTCTGGTACCTCGGTGATGCCGGCGAAACCGAAATTTACGACATCTTCGTAAATATACGGTTCCTAAAACAAATATATTCACTTATTTTCCAAATCATTAAACTTCAAAATAATTTCTTTTTGAATTATTTGCGCTACCGATGTTTTATTGGTCGCGACAGTTGTAACCCTAGACATGCTCTCCTTTACGTCAATCGACTGTAAACAAGTCTTAAAGACTTAGTTTGTTTGACATATTTTAACTTAGTCTCTTATAATATCACATATATTTAATTTCTTTACATGTAAGAAATCTCTAATTAATATTACTTATATGATAAAATTGTAAAAATACGCTATACTTAAAAATGACGATATGTATGACATATGATTTGGTTTAAGGATGACACAATAGTTTTATTTTTATTTTATATATGGTGTAGAATGATTTTATTGATACTATAGATCCAAAAACACTTCAAATAATTGAAGAAATGGAAAAATTACATGAATCAACTATGGAAATATTGCATAAGTAGCTAAGAAAAATGTCCTTTCCTTTTGATTTTCTTTTTCCAATTTTGTCAATTGTTGGGTTATGTTTTTTGTTTTTTTTTTCTTTTAACTATTTATTAATCGTCTTCTTTTCTATTAAATAAGGAAGCTGAGATTGATAAGAATACTCCTCCCATTTTTGTCACATCCAACGTTCATGTTACTCTCTCCTTTTTACTAAGCAACGTATCTTCAACCTTAGCAGTCCTAACAAGTGCAGTAGTGCAAGCAGTGTTAACAAATTACGAAAATCAATGCAAACCAAAACACGTAGCGAAACAAAATCTCTTGATCTCTGATTTTCTCCCAAAATTCATGTGATCTGTTTAATTCAATGAAAGAGATCAAAAACTAACCTTTCAAGGATTTGAAATCTTTCTTGAACAAAGAGGTGCGTAAATCACGAACACCCTCTATCAGTATCCACACGAATGCTTCCTTTTAGAGTGCTAGGTCGC
Organism: Croton setiger; assembly: GCA_948099555.1. Classification (NCBI taxonomy): domain Eukaryota; kingdom Viridiplantae; phylum Streptophyta; class Magnoliopsida; order Malpighiales; family Euphorbiaceae; genus Croton; species Croton setiger. The sequence continues at coordinate 6,843 of CANUEY010333022.1, read as the reverse complement.
TGAATGACAATAGGGTGGGATCAAAATCGTCTTCTCAAGATGATTAAGGTTTCATATTTTTTCTTTCCTTTCCATACATTTTCATGTGTTGGTTGTCTAATTTTTTTTTTAAAAAATAAGATTCTATTTTATATAGCATTATAATTTCCAATTCGAAATTGGATAGATAAAGGAAGACACAATCCATATCTAATACAGATTCCATTTATCATTAATATTAATATTATCTAATATTAATAATTACAATCAATATTTAATATGAATTTCATTTATTATTAATATTAATATTATCTAATATTAATAATTACAATCCATATTTAATATGAATTCCATTTAATAATAATAATAATAATAATAATAATATTCCCATCCCAAACACATTCTTGTGTGTGATCCGATTGGCTCTTATTGGCAATAGGTTTAATCTCTATCAAGCCTACAAATCATAATTGGCCTCTAACAAGACATTATGACTACCAAATTAGTATAAGGTTGATTTGTCCAATTAAGCCTAATAATAGTACATGCGTTAATCATTTTCTCAGACGATATCTAGTTTGAACATAAGTCATTGCCAGTCTCATACTTATATTTTTCAAACTTATGATTACTCGATTCTCCAATTAGACTGACAAAACAAACGAGATTGATCAAACTATCAATTCATTTGAGCAGGGCCATGCATTTCACAGTCTCACTCATCTTGGGGCCCAGAAAATATCTCTTTCAAAGAGAGGGACAAATTCTATCTTGATTACTCAATATCCTCTACATGATTTCTATAATGTTTAACCTTTATGATTATCTAGTTACGGATAACGTTTGATTATGTCAAAACATAACACTCTACATGTTGGAAACTATGACAATCTTAAGTCAAAGGATTAATTTATAACTATCATTAGATTCACTTATGACACTAACCCATGTAGTGATCTCAAGATGAGTCTATCCAATACTCTGTTCTTTAATAAGTATCCATGAAATTGATTTGTATCACTATACACATAATCATTTTATGATTATCGAATCAATACTCATACTAGTTATAAATTATTATTATCTCTATAACAATAATAAACCAGGGATATATATCATTAATGTGTAACATGCAAACAAACAATTATGACAATAAAAACTCTTTATTATTAATAAAAATGAATAACATAAAGATCCAACTAAATGGCCTAAGACACAACACTAATAATCTCCCACTTACACTAGGACTACAAATATCTAATACCCATAGATCTAGTGTTCTGATCATGCTTGACCCGTGAGAGAGGCTTAGTTAATGAATCTGCTATGTTATCATTTGTGTCAACTTTGCATATCTTGATATCTCCACTATCGATGATATCTCATATGAGGTGAAATCGCCTGAGTATATGTTTAAATCTTTGATGGGATCTAGGCTCTATAGCCTGAGCTATTGCGCCATTGTTGTCATAATAGAAGTCCACAAGATTTGTAATGCTAGGTACCACTCCTAGTTTAGTGATGAACTTTTTCAACCACACTGCTTCCTTTGCTGCATTTGATGCTGCTATATACTCAGCCTCTGTTGTAGAATCTACAATAGTGCTTTGCTTAGAGCTCTTACAACTAATAGCTCCACCATTCAATGTGAATACAAAACCTAATTGCGATCTAAAGTCGTCTATATTAGTTTGGAAACTAGCATCTGTGTGACCATTTACAACTTATTTGTTATCCAAACCTCCATAAACCAAGAATGCATCTTTAGTCCTCTTAAGGTATTTAAGAATATTCTTGACAGCTATCCAGTGACCTTCACCAGGATCAGCTTGATATCTACTTGTTGCGCTTAATGGATAATAAAGTTTGTATACTCTAATTTTTAGGCCCAAAAAACCATTTTTCCCGGACTACAGACAGTCAAGCAGGACCGAAGGTCACTAGCAAATTACACGATAAGTATGCCGTCATAGTACTTGAAACATCTGGAAAATTGTAAGGACCACAGAAATGGCCTCGAAAAAGTCATCAAAGTCCCGAAAGGTCACTAAAAGTCTCTGGAACGAAAAACAGTCAAACTTCCCAATTCGTTTTTTCACTATAAATACCCCCCTTGAGGTCCTTTTCACTCACACCTTGAGTTATGTTGACAGCCGCTCTCTTCCCCCTTCTCGCTCCTTGCGATTCTTTATTGCTTTCTGTATTCTTGCATTGCATTGTGTTTCTTGTGCATTCATATTTAATTAAAAGTTCTAAAAGTCCAAATCAAGTTGAAGCTACGAAGCAGCCGACAACTACAACAGGTACGCGCTAAGCCCCAACTCTTTTCAATTCATGCATTCATAATATTTTGCATCATCCCAGTGCCCACTTAATCACTTTTTATTACCCAAATGCCTACTTAATCACTTTTTTGGCACCCAAGTGCCTACTTAATCACTTTTTGGCACCAAAGTGCACTTAATCACTTTTTTTGCACCCAAGTGCCCATTTAATCACTTTTTGGCACCCAAGTACCCACTTAATCACTTTTTGGCACCTAAGTGCCCACTTAATCACTTTTTGGCACCTAAGTGCCCACTTAATTACACTTTTTGGCACCTAAGTGCCGACTTGATTACACTTTTGGCATCCAAGTGCCGCAAATCACACTTTTGGCTCCAAGGCCTAAAAAATCATACTTTTGGCTCCAAGGCCTATGTGGCTCGAGGGGTAAAGGTTCACAGAAACACTTGGTCTAGTACATAATATGACATACGTACATCCTAGAGCAAAAGCATAAGGGCTTCTGTTCATTCGTTCTCGCTCATCAGATGTCACAAGACATTGATTCTTACTGCGATGAATACCATGAGACGTAGGCCAGAATCCTTTCTTGGAATCTTACATGTTGAATCTCTTCAACACTTAGACTATGTATGTACTTTGACTCAAACCTATTATCCTCTTGGATTTATCTCTCTAGATCTTAACTCCAAGGATATAAACAGCCTCACCTAAGTCCTTCATTCAGAAAGAATTCAATAACCAATTCTTAACCTTTTTCAAGGTGGGGATATCATTTCCAATGAGCAATATGTCATCCACATACAAGACTAAGAACACAACAGCACTTTTACTAACCATCTTGTAAACACAAGGTTCATCTTCATTTTTTACAAATCCAAAGTTCTTAACCGTTTTATCAAAACAAAAATTCCAGCCCTGAAACGCTTGCTTCAATCCATAAATGGATCTTTGAACCTTACAAACATTTCTAGAATTCTCAAAATTTACAAAATCTTCAAGTCGTTTCATGTACACATCCTTAAGTAAGTTTCGATTAAGGAAAGCAGTTTTGAAATCCATTTGCATATCTCACAAACCTTCTAGCAAAGTTTTAATTGTTTTCAATATAGTCCTGCCGGATTTAAGTTCTAGCAAACTTTATTTTGGTCCTTGAAGTTCTGGCGCTGTTGACGCTTGATTTTCGCCCCCGAAAAGCACCGATGATGATAAAAGTTCCAAACGCGAAATTTCCAGAATTCTGAAGCAGCTCGGTTCTTCTTTCTCTTCAAAAATATTTAAATGTTTTTAATTCCAAAATTTTCTTCTTCAAAAAAAAAAAATATATATTAAGTAGGTGTAGAATTTTAAATTTTATAGTGTCAAAAGAAAAGAAAAGAAAAAGAATTTAGTTTTGGTTTTAATTAAATTGAATTTTAGTGAAAAGAATTTATTTTATTTTATTTTTTATTTTTATTTTTATTCTTATCTTTATTTTTAATTATTGGGTCTAGGGAGTTTATTTTAATTAAAAAAAAAAAGAAGTGAATTTTAAAATTAGAGAGAAAATAAATTAAAAGGAAATGAAAAAGGATATAATTGAAAAGTAATTAGAAGAATTTGGAAGATTTGAAGGAAGGAAGGATGTAATTGAAGGAAGGAGGAAAGAATAGAGGTCAGAAGTAGAATTAAAAGGAAAAGAGAGGGGGGAGGCGTTATAGAAGTGAAACGACGTCGTTTCACTAGGAAACGACGCCGTTTCATGAGGACAGAAGACAAAAAAAAAATTAAAAAAGACACAACGCCGTTTTGGACTATGGTAAAGCAAAAAAAAAAAAGAAAAGCAGACGATCGAGGAACGAAGAACAGAAAACACGGTTGAGACGAGAACGAAATCCCGAAGATTGGGGGTTTCGTTGAATCGTGGCAGGCGAGAGATTGACAGTGAAAAGCGCGAAGATGGGGGGAGGGGGAGAATCTGAAACTGAAGGCAGAAAGAGATCGTGGGAGAAGGGGTTTTTCGCGATTCTGGACAAGAATAAAAGGGAGCAGGCAGCGGCTGAGAGGGGGTTCGGCAAAATAGAGGTGATTTTCGAGAGAGTGAGAACTTTCTATTGGAAAATTGTAAACTCGTTTTATTTAATTGAAAGTTTCCTAGGGTTTTAAATTGGGGTTTGTCTGTTGGGGGAGAGAATTTTAGAGTTGTAAGAACCACAATCTTTTTTCTTTTTGTTCTGTTTGTCAACAACATTGAATTGAGCAAAAAAAAGGAATTCTAGAACTTGACGTTGCTGTTGGGAAAAAATCTGAGGTACTTCAAAATTCTGTATTTTAATTTTAATTTTTCTTTCTGATTAAACTGCTTGATGCTGTCTAGGGAACCAGACTGGTTATGATGCCTTGTGCTGCCGTGTTTGCTATTCAGAACCGTTCTTTTTCTTTCAATTTCAGCTTAGTTAATTTGATTTTGAATTGCGTTGTGAATTGCAACTAGAGCGTAATTGTGATTCGTTGGTAGCCATGGTTTCGAATTGTTCTAATTTAGTACATAGCTACGAATTGTTTCGGTTTGGCATATAATCTAGTTATATTATTGTGGTCCGGTGGCTGTTGGAGTTGTTTTTGATGGTGTTTTGGCTTTAATATTAATGTAGTCCATGTTCTGTTTTGGATGAAGAATATTTGTTGCTGGTTGTATGGAAAAATGGAATCAGTAACATCCATTCCAGCCTTGTTGTAGAGTCCTGAATGTGCTGTTCAGTTTGCGTTGTGACAGTTGTTCTCATTTTGCTCAAGTTGATTTCAGTTGTCTGCCTTTATTGTTTAATATAAGCATGGCATAAATCAGTTCTCTGGCGTACTGGTTCCTTATTTAGCGAGGGATTCCGCTCTGCTTGCTTATACGGTTTTAGGTTTGTCGTAGTACTGGAAGTTGTGCCTTGCAATATGTTTACAAATCAACGTCGTGCATTTCATTTCATTTTAGGTTCACCCTCACCAATATTAGCTTGAGGCACAACAGAACAAGGTTTATAAATTTTACATAATGGGCAATCTGTTTTGGTTCATGTAGAGTGTATTTCATTGCAAACTTTCATAGTTTTCTTGCTACATAAATGTGTTTTCATTATTGGTTTTCTTCTTATCGAGCATAATATACTGCGAAGCCTAAGCTCCACAGATTTTCGTATGTTAATTTTGTTTGCCTGCCAATCCTGTTCCAGCCTAACTGCTTTCGTATTGCGCCTGAGTGTAGACATACAGCTTTTGGAAATGATAATTTGAACATGTTAATCTTGCTTGCTTTCGGATTGCATTTGGATAATCTATGTACAGCTCTTATGAAAATGATAATTGTGCGTTCCGTCGAAGAGATTTATCTCAAAGCATGCTAACTAGTATAATATATTTGTGGGTTTGAGCCATTTGCTTCTGTTGATGTTACTGCTGTGCACCCTTAGTCTTGTCTTGTTTTTTTTTTTTTTTTTGTTAAACGGCAGAAGTGAACAGGTCAATGGCCCTCAACACTCTTGGTTTTAATATTTTATGTCTGAATGAAGTAAAAGAAATATATTATCAAAAACTGACGATGAGAAATTAGCATGTTGTTGACGCTCAATTTGTGTACCCCCAAAATTATCCGAGGATAGCAAGGGCTCCAAATTCGGAATTTCCAAAATTCCTTTTAGGTTCGCTCTTTCCTCTTTTTCCAATATTATTTTCCTAAATTTTTAATCCTTTTCATGTTTTAGAAGAATTCTCAAATTCCCTTCTAGTTGCAAAAATATGTGTTTTTAGATGCGTTTTTATTTTTCGAGTTCAAAAAGAAAAATATAAAAAAATTGAAAAAGATAAAAAAATAGAAAAAGAAGAAGAAAAAGAAGAAAAAGAAATTAAAATACGTTTATTTGCGATTTTAATCTTAAAAATCAATTTTAAGTTTAAAATTGCAAATGTTTATATTTCATTTGTGATTTCAATTTTTAATTAAAATATGTGTTGTGTTTTTAATTTTAATTAATTTGAAAAATTAATTAGAAGGGATTATTTGAGATAATTTGAAGAAAATTAAAGAAAAGGATTAAATTGAAGAGAATTGAAAGTTTATAGGAAAAGAAGGGAAGGAAGGACGAAATTGAAAGGAAGCAGAAACTTCTGTGGGTCAATGTTTAAATTCTGAAAGATTGAAAGGTTTAAGGGAGATACGCCAGAACGGCGTCGTTTAACTTTAAACAAAAACAAAAAAAAAAATAAAAAGAAAGAAAAGAAAGAAGATCGAAGGAGGAGAAGGCTTCAGAAGCCTTCTGACCTAACCCAACAGACGATCGATCGAAGAGGAACCAGACGATCGAACGAGATCGATCGAAGAGGAACCAAACTAAAAACAGTGAGGAGAGAGGAAGCAAATGACGATAAGAACTGACGAAGAAGGGACAGAAAGTGGCTCGCAGACGAAGCCTACAGAAGTCTCGAAGAGACTCGAAGGCGGCCGATGCCAGAGATGTCGTGGCCACTCGAAGGCCACGAACTCTTGCTTGATGGGCAAGGACGAGGAGAGAATAAAAGGAAGAAACGATCGACGATCAAGGGGGGGCACTC
>CANUEY010332694.1:0-95292 GCA_948099555.1 Croton setiger | reverse complement strand
TATATATATATATATATATATATATATATATACCAGAGTCCTCGTATCGTTGATCTGTCATCCAACCTCCTTAAATTAAAGGTTTGGCCCCGTCCCGATTGGAGTTGGAGAATGGGCCTTATGGCACGGCTTAGTCAATTATTCTTGCAGTTCAGATAAGATTCGGACCGCCACTTCTCCGAAAGCATGGTTTTGTCTCCCTCTCTCCTACCTCCTTGGAGCTCGTCCATTCCTTGGGTTATATATATATATATTCAAAGAAAGTTCAAAACTTATTTAAAAAATTTTTACTAGCTATTCATAACATAACCTGCTAAGCTATAGTCATGAGTATTTTTTTTTTATTAATAATCTGTAAATATGACTTTTAATAATTAAAATTTGAATATCACATTCAGAGCAAATCTCGAGCATATAATATTATGCCATTATTTTACTGGGAAAGTAGTTTAATTGTTAAATATGATTTCGGTGTAATCATTGTACTGCCAAACACCAAAACCAAGGAAAATTGTGTTAGCAACTAAAGCATACACTTGAGAGCTACATGCACTCACCATTTCAAGGATGCATTTGAGGCAATTTTTTTTTTTTTTTTTTTTTTTTTTGTTCACATAAGCTAACTGATAAGGGATTTATTGTAGGCTGGGTTAATCACGTTTTACTTCCAAAACAACTCATTTCTTTCATGCATTTACATTTCATAATTAAATAATACTGTCTTCAATTGTCACTGTTCTAATTAAATATATGTGACTTAAGCAATTCTCTATAATAATAAAGCCTTGTATTATTTCCGGTCTCTATTTTCAAACATAACGAAACTTCAATTCTAAAATTTAAAGATCTCATGAATGACAATGAACTAATTTATGAGGTATCTAACTTAATAATTTCTCTCTTATCGAATTATGAATACATAATCACATTCAATAAAAACAGCGAAATAGAAAGAAGTTATTAAAAATACCAAAATTTCAAAAGTAAAAAATAGAATCACCAAAACATCACCTCGCAAGCAAGCTACTCTGCCTTCTACTCACCAAAACATCACCTCAATGGAGCTCGCCGAAAAAACCCTTAGAAAATAGCTAATAACTGTCCGTGCTAAGAATAAAATACCGCTTAAACAGGGACTATTAATAATATAAAGTGGCTATTTTTGGCCTAAAAATATAAAAAGGATTATATATGTTTAAAATCCTAAAAAGACTATAAAAAGGATTTTTCCTTTTTTATTTTATACATAAGTTTTTGAAATTGAATACAGTAAATTATAAGTTTTTAAATTTTGTCGGTCTTATATTTTAGACATTATGGTAAATTTAATAGTATAGATTTGTTTGTCTCATGTATAAAAATTTAAAACTGTAATCTATTATATTTGATCTCAGAATTTTATTTAACTTTTTAATATTTTGTATGACTTTTAAGTAACCTTATAAAAATGTGATATGAGTTGAGTTGACAAAAATTGTAATTTAGAAAAATGATAAATATGTAGTCCAAATGAAAGTTTTGTTTGAAAATATATACAATGTGAATATTACAAGTTAGTTTGCGTGTTAATGAGGTTGAAAAATCCAGATTTTGACGCAGACCCATTTATGAATTGAATAATCAAAATAATTGATATTTAAGTTTTGTCTGAATAAGTACTGTCTCTTTAGTTTGCACTTTCATTTTATAAATAAAATTCTAACATATTTTTTCACCAAATTATTTATAATCTTATAAACTAGCAAGGTCTTCATAAATTCTTTTTAAACTATTATTGAATTTTCTTAGAATTATTATTTACCATTTTTTAAAAAAAAAAAATTAGTTTTGTACTTTCATACCCACCATTTATTGAGTGTAGCTATTCTCAGAAGAGAAAGAAAGGAAAATAAGGCATGCAAGTTGTCAATATTTTCTTCAAAACTTTGTCTACCACCAAAACATATTTTAGAAAAAAGAAACATAAAAACAGTAAAACCCACAAAGGAGGAATTCAATCTTCACTGAAAAATCTATTAATTAAATAGATTTGAGAAATTATTTAAGAAAAATAAATTAAAATAAAAATAATGAAAAGTACCACCTACCAATTAAGAAAAATAAAAAAAAATACAATGTCTTAAACGATCAATACGAAAGAAACTGACAAAAAAAATATTAGGTGAGAGGAGGAGACGGTAAGTAAACATTTTTATATACATTTTTTTGGTCAGATTTTAGATACCTGATTTGATCTTTAATAAATTAAAAAATGCATTTTCATACAAAAAAATAATTAAAAATGCATATGTTTATCTATGAACTGAATTCAAATAATTAAAGTTTGACAATAAAAAAAAATCGTAAAATCACAGTAAACTGAATTACTGATATAATTAGTGTTAATGTTTTTCGTATTTATAAATTAAATTGTGGTTATAGGGGAAAAGGATGGATCATAATATTAGTTGTATTATAATATTGATGCGATAATATTTTGTAAATTTTAATGTTTTTTTTACGTAGATATAAAAATGTAATGTCTGAATGACTATGCACAAAATTAATAATAAAAATAAACCAATTTAAATTTAAAACACAATAAAAATATTTTTTTAAAAAAATTTTTTTAGCTTATCCGTGTATAATCATGGGTAGTACCTATAATATTTGGATTATGTAGAAAATATAAGTATTTAGAGAATAAAACTCGTTATCAATAAATTATTTATATATTGATTGATTGTAATGTATATGCACATAATCATGTTGATATGTATATTTATATGCAATTAACACATAAAAGTTATTAAATAATTTAAAAAAAGATTTTATTCATAACATATAGTAGTAAATTTAAGTTGAAGAAATTTGAAAACCATTGAATTGGTTGTTAAAGTAAAAAGAATTTTAATACGGCAGATCAACAATAAATTTGGTGTCATGTTTGTTGCTCTAAAGTCAACAGTATTTGCTAATAATATGGGGATGTTTGGCTTCACTAAATACAGTCTCCAGAACGTAAATTTAGTAAAATGTCCCCACTAATTTGATTTCCATTTCGACTTTTCCTTTCTAACACTGTTATTTTTAACTTTTGGCAATTTTATTATAAGTGAAAGATTGTCAATGTACTACAGAAAATGATGAAAGAAAAAAATATATTTGAGTTTATATACAGTTTAAAAAAAATTAGAAAGCCAGCGAGTTCAAAATTGCATTAATCAGGTTGTTGTGTTTAGCACATAAATAATAAATAAATGTTTTTAGAATTGTTTTCTTAAAAAGAAGAAAATAGATAACTAGATGGGTGATAAGTGATAAGCTGTAAGGTATGTATAGGAGCACGCGAACCACAAAAGAAAAGAAAAGAACTGTATAGTTTTTTGGTATTCAAAGTTTATTTAATATTTACGCAAGCTGCTGTACAAGTGATGTCTGCGCAACACAAGGCAAGGAGAAAGAAAAACAATAGTATATCTTAGTCCGGAAGTGTGTCCGTAAACACACAAGGTGTTCAATCTGGTTTCTGAACTTTAAAATTTCTTATCTACAGGATGATCCGGCGTTTGCATGAAGAATTCAAGGGGTTTTTCAACAATAGATGGCTTGTTTTTGTTTGTGCAATGTGGGTTCAATCATGTGCAGGGATCGGATACTTGTTTGGTAGTATTTCACCTGTGATCAAAAGTTCTCTGGGTTACAACCAGAGGCAGGTGGCTATGCTTGGTGTGGCTAAGGATTTAGGTGATAGTATTGGGTTTGTGGCTGGTGCTTTGTGTGAGGTTTTGCCTATGTATGCCATCTTGCTTATTGGAGTTGTGCAGAACTTTGTTGGGTATGGCTTGGTTTGGCTAATAGTTGTTCAAAAGTTGCCTGCTTTGCCTCTCTGGGCGGTGAGTTCATTCTTTTCTGTATCTACTAGTTAATTTTGACTTGGAGATTCTGAGTTATTTGCTTCTTGTTTGTGTTTGTGGATGCCCTGTATCTAAATTTTCCATGAGATATCTTTACCATTGTTGTTTTAATTTGAGGGGTTTGATTCTACTCTGGTTGCTACTTTTCTATGTTGATCCCTTTGGCTGGAGAAAGGTATGCTTAGTTTTTTGGAATTTGATTTAATTGCTGTAATGATGATTATCTTGTATAGAAATCCTTAATGAACCTCATCCCATGACGTTTAAGTCACTGGTCAATTGATTTATAAGGAATATATAGGAAGTACATTAGATTTATCATAAGATCTTTCTAGTGAGGCCTCTTGATTTGAAACAGAAACAGAGCACTCCTTTCAACAGCACATCACTCAAATCCAAAGAGAGTTATTAAGAAAATTCGTTAGATTTAGAACATAAGTTTAGATGCATATCAGAATTCTATTTGATATGTGTAAGTTCTGTGTGTTTCTAATAAAATTGGACACTTCCAGTGGATGCATAATTCATTTGCTAAACCATAACAAGAGGTATTACATTTTTTGATGGTTGCATCTTAAGCAAATGCTGGTTGCTCTTTCTTCACTTCATTTGAGATTGTGGCTACACTGGATACTGCAAGATTTAGTATAATTTTTTGCCATTTCAAGATCGCATGAGATCATTGATGCAATTACTGTATTTTCATACACAAGAGTCGGAGATATGCATGACGAAGATCTATTTTGACTTTCTGAATTCTTTATGGATATTATGCTCGGCAGCGTGTTATCAATTTGTTCTGTTAGTAAACAAAATAGAAATTGTAATTATGAACTTTTGGTTTGTGTTCTTCTTGCACTATCAATTTGGCATCCCTAAGAGAGTTAAAAAAATTTACGTACTTTGGTTGCAGCTCTGTATTGCAGTATTTGTGGGAACAAATGGCGAGACCTACTTCAACACTGCAGCTTTAGTTTCATGTGTGCAAAACTTTCCAAAAAGCCGTGGTCCTGTTGTGGGGATACTGAAGGGATTTGCTGGGTTGAGTGGTGCTATTCTGACTCAGATTTATCTTATGATCAATTTCCCTAATGAATCAGCACTGATTTTCATGGTTGCAGTTGGCCCAACTATAGTTGTGATTGCTTTAATGTTCATTGTTAGACCTGTAGGCGGGCACAAACAAGTTAGGCCATCTGATAATTCAAGCTTCTTATGTATTTACAGCATCTGCCTTATTCTGGCAGCTTATGTACTAGGAATATTGATACTTGAGGACTTAATTGATCTGAGCCAAACCTTAATCAGATTGTTTTCCACTGTTCTGATAATAATTGTATTTCTTCCTGTAACAATTCCCGTTCTGTTGGTTTTCTTCTCTGGATCGAGGCCTCAAGCAGAAGAAAGTCTTCTTTCTGAATCGCATAAACAAGAAGGTCAATCCAGGCAGGAGCAGGATGGAAATGAAGTTCTTCTGAGTGAAGTAGAAGATGAGAAGCCTTCTGAAGTGGAATCACTTCTATTCCACTTTCAGAAAGATACAAGCGAATTTCTCATTTGCAAGCTAAATTATTCCAAGCAGCTGCAGAAGGAGCAGTGAGAATCAAGCGAAAAAAGGGTCCACGTAGAGGGGAAGATTTCACTTTAACACAAGCACTAATAAAGGCAGATTTTTTACTTATGTTTTTCTCCCTCGTACTGGCTTCTGGATCAGGTTTGACAGTCATTGACAATTTGGGTCAGATGTCTGAATCGTTAGGATATGAAGATACAAACATTTTTGTATCGATGATCAGCATCTGGAACTTTCTTGGTCGTGTTGGTGGTGGCTACTTTTCAGAAGCTATTATAGGGTGAAACTTGATTTCCCTTGAATTTCCCCTGTCAAATTAGAACTGGGATATTTTCATTTAACATGTTTATAATCCTAGTTTAATATTATGTTCTTGGTTGTTCTTTAACAGAAATTTGGCATACCCAAGACCAGTGGCAATGGCGGTTGTTCAGGTTCTCATGGCTATCGGGCTCCTATACTATGCATTGGGATTGCCAGGACAAATTTATGTTATGAGCATTTTGATCGGACTTGGGTACGGTGCTCACTGGGCAATCGTGCCTGCTGCAGTCTCTGAACTGTTCGGATTAAAGAGTTTTGGGGCCTTATACAATTTCCTCACACTATCAAGTACTGTCGGTTCTCTAATATTCTCCGGTGTAATTGCAAGTGGCATATATGACTATTATGCAGAACAACAGGCTGCAGTCGGCCAACTGAAGTCAGAATCTCTGCTTGCAACACATTTTGGAGAGAAATCTCTTACCTGCAAAGGTTCCATATGCTACTCCCTCACTTGTGGAATAATGTCTGGTGTTTGCATGATCGCAGTGATCCTGAGTTTGATCGTGGTTCATAGGACTAAAAGCGTCTACGCCCAACTATATGGAAAGAATAATGCTTGAGGTACAATGAGAAGCAACTGTAAATTACTTCCATTTTGTCGACGATTGTTTGTTTATTAAATATTGTATTGCTTCCATTTTTCCAGAAGCTCTTTTTTGGTGTAGCAGATTCAGATTGCACCTGTAGGTTATTATTCTGTAACTTTAGTCCGTAAGGAACAGTGAAGATGCTACATTGTGTTATAGTGAACTCATTACATAGTGAAAAACCAAAAGGAAGAATTATTACATTACATGATTAATAAAAATTGTTCTATTTTGTTAAAACGCTAATGTTCTTTCATTCAGACAACAACATGGGATATGCATTTTCATGAAATACAGAAATGGCAATCAAACTCTGAAACGGTATGCTTTATTTGTCAAAATCCAACCAGGATTAAGGTTGCACTTACCATTTAGGGTCTAATTAACATCAAATTAAGAATGTGATTTTCGTTTATGGAAATAAAATGAATATTCAAGAGAATCCAATTTTGCTTACCTTATTAGAGTCTATATTCGGTGAAACGTAGAAATTGCCCCTGAAACAAGTGGCCTGTAATGCAAAGGTGTCAAGCCAATTACACCAAAGACAAATTCTGTTTCATGCCATTTAACTTTTCTGCACATAATTAATTCTATAGATTTACATACCATTTTTACACAATGTACTTGAGTTTAAAATAAATTACTGATTATGGTTAAGTAAAATAGTAAATTTATGGATAATAACCAAAAGTGATTAAATTAAGGGCTTCGATTTAATACAATTTATTATAAGTAATACTGATTTTATTTCTCATAGTATATAACAATTCAACTTCATTCTTTCAAAGAAATTTGACAATGCTTAATATGAATAATGATTAATGAATTAAGTATATTGATAAAAATAATTTAAATTTAACTAAATATGATATTAACAAATGTTAAGTCTTGAAAATTTTGATTATTTTTGGTTCTCTAGCCGCTCAAAAAAAATTACCATATTTAGGTAACTGGCAAAATTTCCAAACTTGTTAACCAAAGTTAAAAATTAACCGTGGTTAGGGTTTTAACCATGCATGAAATTGATGAGTATTTTGCATATAAATTGGTAGATGAATGAAAGCAAGACCCACCTTTTTTTTCTTTCTTTTTTTTTTTTTAATTCTAAATAGATTATAACATAGTAGTGTTACTATTAGGCTTTAAAAATTTTGAAAAACAAAAACAGAAAAACTAACATGCCAATTTTTTATTTCTTCCTTGTGATCTGAGGCTTATAAAATAGGGCAAAATCAAAATTGAAAAGCTAGTTCATCAATGGCGTCCCTGTGCCTCAACTATATGCAGATAGGTAAATTTCGTATCTACCCTTTGGTTACATTCTATGCAAAGATTAAATTCTTACACTCTGTTTGGAAAACTTTGATCATTCCTTTGTGCATTACATCGTTAACTAATGATAAAGAGTAAATAGGGTTCTAGTAAAAATTACTGGAATTGTACACCTTGGTTTGCTCACTGTCTTTGGAATTTATAACTCATTTGTCTCTTTATGTATTTATTTTTTTTTAATTTTGGAAAATTCAAGGTAATCTGTGAACTGGGTATGTGGTTAAAAGAAAAGGATAGAAAAAAAATTAAGTTTTGGGTGTTTTTGGTATTCAATTATGGGTCTGGAGCTTGTTATCTTGGATGCATGATGTTCAATTATACTATTTTATGAACAAAAGGAGAAATATGATTTCCTTAGCAGATCATGAATCAAGGAACATGCACAATAGGCTAACTTTAACACAGTTTGTTAGTGGAAACTGATTATAGATTGAGATCTTTCCCCCTGTTTGGTATTTCTTTGTTTCTTTCGTTACCAGATGGATCAATTGGATTTTTAGTTTATCAAATGCTTAGTTTTGTTGGATGATTTTGTTTGCATTTGGATATGAATGAAAGGGAAAAAGAATTGGATTGTAATGAGCTTTTCTTGAAAATTTTCATTCATGGAAGTTCCATATAGAATTAACTGGAGTTTGATGTTTTATTTGGGTTATACCACTTGATTGTGATATTGGTTTGTTGTATGATTTGTTTGTAGTTAGACGTGAATGAGAGACGTGCATGGCATTGTGATCATATTTGTCGTAATCGTTCATGTGTGGAAGTTCGTTACGGAATGCTTGGAATGCATATTTCCATTTATGATACTTCTTCGTTATGGATTTTTTACCTAAACTAGGATGCATGATGTTCAATTATACTATTTTATGAACAAAAAGAGAAATAGGATTTCCTTAGCAGATTATGGATCAAGGAACATGCAAAAAAGGCTAACTTTAATAGAGTTTGTTAGTGGAAACTGGTTATAGATTGAGATCTTTTTCCCCTGTTTGGTATTTTGTTGTTTCTTTGTTACCGGATGGATCAATTGAATTTTTAGTTTATCAAATGCTTTAGTTTTGTTGGATGATTTTGTTTGCAGTTGGATATGAATGAAAGGAGAAAAGAATTGGATTGTGATGAGATTTTCGTGTAATTTTTGTTTCATGGAAGTTCCATATAGAATTAATTGGAGTTTGATGTTGCATTTGGGTTATACCACTTGATTGTGCTATTGGTTTGTTGCATGATTTTGTTAGTAGTTAGACGTGAATGAGAGACGTGCATGGCACTCTGATCATATTTGTCGTAATCGTTCATGGATGGAAGTTCGTTACGGAATACTTGGAATGCATAACCAGTTTCCACTTATGATATTTCTTCGTTAACGGTTTTTTTACCTAAACTACTTTATTGATTGCGATATGATCTTCTTCATTAACTTGGAAATTTTAACACGTCATGATCTAGGAAGTTAATTAGTGAATGTTTTGGATATCGTAAATGTTTCCGGCTTATTTGAAATGATCATTTAATAGATTTTAAATGGACAGTCGTTAACAACTATAGATTGATGACAGGGTGAAAGTGTTTTCCATATGAAGTTATTATCTTATGAAGTTCGTTATTGCGTGCATGGAATCCATGCATTATGGATATTTCATTTGATACCTCGGCAAACTTACACATCAACAAATTTCTAGAACTTTTTAATTGATGGGTCATGAGAATATGCCATTATTATTTTGGCATTTTTTAGTAATGCTCTTAGGAATCATGCTCATTTCTCCTGGAGACAGTTTCCTTTTTCTGATTTATTATTTTGGTTTATTAGGGCTTGCTCAATTGAAGGCAGGTTCATGATAATGCATGTGAAGCTTTGGGCTCTAGATTCAGATATTGGTGATTCAGATCTTGTTGTGGGCCTTGGCTAACACTTACAAAGGACAATCATTTGCGAGACGTGCCCAAAATGGAGTGCAATAAAGAAGATGCCTTAATAGCTAAGGAGATTGCCGAGAAGAAGTTTCTTGAGAGGGACATTGCTGGAGCAAAAAAGTTTGCAATGAAGGCTCAAAAGTTGTTCCCAGGGCTTGATGGTCTTTCTCAATTTCAAACTACCCTTGATGTGTATATCTCTGCTGAGGGTAGAACAAATGGCGAAATAGATTGGTACAAAGTCCTTGGTGTGGAGACATCAGCTGATGAGGACACAATCCGGAAACATTACCGCAAACTGGCTCTCATCCTTCATCCTGATAAAAATAAATCAGTTGGTGCTGAAGGGGCTTTTAAGATTCTATCTGAAGCATGGAGTTTTTTGTCTGATAAAGCCAAGAGAAGTGCCTACGACTTGAAGCGGAATTTCTGGAATACTTATCCGAAAGTCCCAAATTATAAAGCCGCAACACCAACTGGTCAGAATGGTTTCCATGATTTCTTTAACCCTAACAAGTTGAATTTAAAAACTCAGAAGAGTGCTATTCATTCAAAGCCTGCTCCACCTCCTCATTTTTCCAAATCTGATACCTTTTGGACATTATGCAACCTTTGTCAAACACAATTTGAATACCTTCGAACTTATGTCAACCAAAACCTTTTTTGCCAGAACTGCCATCAGCCTTTCTATGCTGTTGAGATGCGCTCCCCACCTACAAATGGCAATTGTTCATCGGCTTCATGGACTTCTCAAAAGCGAGGAAAAAATTCTTCTCGGTGTACGAGGATTGAAAATGCTAGCAGTTCAGGAAAGAAACCACCTTCTACAGCAAGTATGGGACCGTTTACTTATTCAGGCACATTTTCTATGGCGGGTGGTGTTGGAAGCGTGCCATCAGCAGGTCCAGCAACTGCTGTAAGTAAGGAGACCCTTCAAAGGAAAATTCAGTCCTTTAAGGAAACAGTGATCAATTCAGATTCTGGATCCCGTAATTCTTGTTCCTTTCCTACGGAGCAAGGAAATAGGCCGAAGAAGAAAAGGCACGCCGTTGATAGGATGAACTATACAGCTACTCAAATGGCTAACAGAAATGAAGTAGGTGAATCTAGCACTCCAAATGTTGGCTTTGAAACAGGAAGGAGAAACATTGCTGCAAACAATAATGTTAATAGGACGAGGGAGTTGTCGCATCTAGAACTTCGAAAAATGTTGATTGATAAGGCTAAGAAGGATATATGCATGAAGCTTAAGGAATGCAGTGTTCCCTCAGCTGCATCAAAGACTCCAGTGCAATTGGAGGAGGAGAAAGCAAAGTTGAGGGAACCTCTGAGTGTTGTGGAAGCTGATGGACTCAAACGCTTGAAGTCATTAGGTACCAAAACCAGATATCATATGGAGCATTCTATTGCCAACTTTAATGATGGCCCTGATACCAAGGGTCCTGATCCGTTGTCGATGACTGTTCCAGATCCAGATTTTCATGACTTTGACAAGGATCGCACAGAAAAATCATTTGGTGGTTGCCAGGTTTGGGCTGCTTATGATGATGATGATGGAATGCCTCGCTTTTATGCTATGATCCACAATGTGATTTCGTTGAGGCCCTTCAGGATGCGGATCAGTTGGCTTAATACCAAAAACAATCGTGAATTATCCCCATTGAACTGGATTGGTTCTGGTTTTTACAAGACGAGCGGAGACTTCTGGATAGGCAAACATGAAATTAATAGCTCTTTGAATTCTTTTTCCCACAAAGTCAAAAATTGGGCAAAAGGCAAAAGAGGTACAGTTCAAATATATCCTGGTAAGGGTGAGATCTGGGCTCTTTATAGGAATTGGACTTCTGAGTGGAATGAACTTACGCCAGATGATGTGATGCACAAGTACAGCATGGTGGAAGTGCTTGAAGACTACAATGAGGAGAGAGGTGTCATTGTTGTTCCTCTGGTTAAAGTTGCTGGTTTCAAGACAGTGTTTCGCCAACATTCTGACTCTAGGAAAGCCAAGGCAATTCCAAAAGAGGAGCTTTTTCGGCTTTCTCATCAGGTCCCAGCTTACCAACTGACAGGACAAGAAGGTCGTAATTCTCCCAGTGGTTGTTGGGAGCTTGATCCTGCATCTTTGCCTTTGGAACTACTTAAAGTATTAACAAAAGATGAAGAGGTGGAGATGGAGAATGCTGGTAACTCTGAGGATCCACTTAGGGATGTGAAGAAATCTATGGAAGAACAGTTGGCGGAAAATGTTGAAATGACCAAGGAAACAGTTGCAGTAGAAGGTGCAGCTAAAGAAAAAGGTATAGTAGGATTGAGGAAGGATAAAAGGAAAGAAACAATGGGAGAGAAGTTAATAGTGTACAAAAGGAGGCGGGAAAGGAACTAGGTCGCACATCAGTTATAGCAAAAAAAAAAAGGGTTAGAGAAATCCATACAGAAACTAATCCAGCAGTTGTTCTCTTTCAACTTATTGGTGGTTTCCCTTTACAATTTTGTTTTTATAGTCATGGGATGCTTCCGGGACTTATCTCAGCTGCATCTGTAAATGAAGTTCAGTTCAGATTGCAGAATTTACAAACTGGGATAGTTCATAGCTTAATGACCAAAAGGCTAAGTTCGTTGTTAGCTCCCCACCATGTTTTTGAACTTTATACCTTTTTTTTTTTTCAACACCCTTAAGTTAGAACTCTTTCTGCAGCTGTAAACAATTTTGTTCCTCAGGAGCTGCATTTCTTTTAAGTACACCTTTTGCAATGTTTAGATCCTGATACACAGAAAAGCTTGAACTTATTGTCACCCTTTTACATTATCTGCTGAAATGTAGTTTCTCCTTTCTCCTGTATTTGGGGCATGATGTTGAATATAATATCATTTAGCTTCTGGCCTCAATCATACATCTTTCTTGCTGAAGCTTGCATTTACTGGTTTACTTGTTGCTTTTCCATTTCTATTTTCTAGCATGATTCCCAAGTTAAGAATCCACTTGGTGCCTGTCTGGGATTCCCTTATAGCAAAAAGTAAGCTAAAGCTAGTTCTGAAGAACCAAAACTATATACGGTGCAGGTGCAGGTGCAGGTTTAGGTTTTTTCTTATATTAAACTGCAGGATCTTTTCTGTTAAGAAGGTCTTTCATTTTATGGACTGATTAGTAATGTGAATCATATCAGACAACCTGTCCTTTTCAATCCATTCATTATCATATAAATGTTGTATAGGAAAATGGCAAAGTGGCATTAAAAAAAATATATATATTGGTGGTAATTTAACACTCTTTTAAAGTGGCATATTTGTGGACTTCAGAAGTCGGCTAGTCAAAATTATGAGACTTGCTTCAAAGGATGGAGACAATAGGGAAAAAAAAAAGGTTTTTCCACTAAGAGAATTGAGTATGAAGACTTATGCATATATGGTCATGGTCCCTTTGAAAATAAAAAAAGAAATTTAGTTATGGTCCCATATTTCCATAATTACCCAAAAGATATTTTCAGTCAGTGAATTGTAACGTAAAATTATTACTAAATAAAAATATTACGTTCAGCTTTTTTCACGGCGTTGGCAAAAAATAGGCGTTTAAAATAAATTTTCCAATCTCAAATATGTGAAATAAATAAGTTAACTTAATATATTCAAGTAAAAAAATAAGTCACCCTTCTTAAAAAACATCACTACATAGTTTATCTTTGCAATGGCTAAAAAAAGGTTTCACCAATAGGAAATAAACCTTATGTTTGCGGTATTACTTGCTAGTGATGAATTTCGGCTGAATAATAAAGTTATATTATTGGAAATTTTTAAATTTATATTATTATTATTAACAAAATAATTGTAATTGCAAATTAACTTAAACCTAATATAAATATATTTTAGTATTTAGATGTTAGGTAGGGAAGTGATCAAGTTTTAGTTTTTTTTAGAAGAAAAAAAATTATGTAAGTTTACCTTAAGTGGCTCTAGAGGTGGCTATTAGGGGTGAGCAATCGGTAACTGTTACCGATTACTGTTACCGAATGTTCGGTAATCGGTTAACCGATAAGTTTTTTACCACTATCATTATCGATACCGAATGGTGTCGGTAACCAAAATTTTTTGGTCTCACTACCGATTACCGGTAATTTACTGATTACCGAAAGATATATATATATATATATATATATATATATATATATATATATATATATATAACACAAAACGACGTAGTTTTGAGGAATCCAAATTCGATAATTTTTTCGGTAATTCGGTAATTTTTTTTACCGAAAATTTCAAACTCTCCTACCGAAACCGCTACCGAATACCGAGAGTTATTACCGATTACCAATCGGTAAATTACCATTACTGATTTTCGGTTACCGAATTGATTCGGTTCGGTAATTACCGAAATTTGCTCTCCCCTAGTGACTATGAGTTAGTTTTGAGTCATGTCAAATATGAGTATGAGATCAAGTGATCCAAATCGTGAACCAGCTTACCCTTGAACCGAAACATAATAATGCTCCTAGGAATCAATTCAAGATTTATTAAAATTATGAATTGTGCACTATTTGTTTATCTATTCATTCTCGAAATTGTCGACTAAATTGAGGATCAAACCATCGGAATAACCCTTAAACCATCTGAACTAGGGTCAAACTGCGAAATGATTCATGATCGTGTGACTATGGTTCGGTTTACAGTAATTTATTAGTACAGCATTTCAACCAAATTGTGGCTATGCTAACTTGATAATTTTCGAGGGTCAATTTGTAAAAAAAGGCTTTTGTAGGACGATAAAAATTATAAGAGCAATAATTAATTTCGTTTTGATACATTTAGGAGATGGAACAAATTTTTTGAAACTGAATTAAAAGATACAAATTTAGATTTTACTTCAAAAAAAGAAAATATAAATAAAATAATAACAACTAATAAAAGGGAGTAACATTCATGGTGAAAAACTCATTAATTGCCACCTAAAACCCAATGAGAAAAGCGGCTAGGGTTTCGAGAAAAGGAAGAGAGAGGAAGGAGTCTTCACGTTTCTAGCAATGATAATATTTTTTAGAACAAAGTATATTTAGAACATAATTCCAAATATTAAGTCTAATTATTTGAGATATACGCCGGATAAAACCGTGCAAATTTTAAGGTCTAAATTATGATAAATTGTGAATGACAATTTTTTTTAAACTATGAATCGACAATATATAATTACCAAATCGTACTAGAACCGTTTGAACTAAGGGATCAAATTATACCAAACCCGTCTTTAAATCTTAGCTTGAATCGCTCATGAATCAAATGGCTGAATCGTTGATTACTCTTAAACTGAATCTGACCATACTGTCCTTAGTTCGGATCATGGTTCAAGAGCGAGCTGCATATCTTCCTTGGTCCATTCTCCTTGCATTCCTAGGTCAATTCTCCACCGGTTTGGAAGTTTATAAATTAAGGATTCACTTATTTCCATTGGAATGTTTAAATTGAGTGTAAAAAGGGTTGATGACAAAAGCAATATTTATAATTTGGGAACATGCAATAAAATAATAATAGTAATAAATATTGGGAATGAGAGTATTGGAAAAGAGGAGTCTTAAAAACAAACAAATCAAATCACCAAATCACACGGACCCTAAACATTTACACTTTTCCATCTCCTTCAACCTTATCCCTTCATCTCATCTCCAAACCCTCCCTCCTATTCTCTAACATCTGTCAATCCATCCATCAAAACTTAAATCAATTTCTAAAAAAGATTAATAAAAAAACAACTAAAATCGATTTTTTTAGCCAATCAGATGGACGCTAACAGCCAGCAAGCCCAATCGGGCTCTTACCCGCCACAGCCTCCTCCCACCACTGGCGCTCCTGCTCCGCCTGCTCCTACCCCATTCCACAATCTCCTTCAGCAGCAACAGCAACAGCTCCAAATGTTTTGGTCTTATCAGCGCCAAGAGATCGAGCAGGTTAATGATTTTAAGAACCATCAGCTTCCTCTTGCTCGTATTAAGAAGATCATGAAAGCTGATGAGGATGTTCGCATGATCTCCGCTGAGGCACCCATTTTGTTCGCTAAGGCTTGTGAGCTTTTCATTTTGGAGCTTACTATACGCTCTTGGCTTCACGCTGAAGATAATAAGCGCCGGACTCTTCAAAAGAATGATATCGCTGCCGCCATTACTCGGACCGATATTTTTGATTTTTTGGTGGATATTGTGCCTAGAGACGAGATCAAGGATGAGGCTGGGTTAGGAGGGATGGTTGGTGCTACTGCTAGTGGTGTGCCTTATTATTATCCACCGATGGGGCAGCCGGCCGGTTCTGGGCCTGGTGGAATGATGATTGGAAGGCCCGCTGTGGATCCTACTGGTGTTTATGTTCAGCCACCTTCGCAGGCTTGGCAGTCTGTTTGGCAGACGGCTGCTGCCGATGATGGCTCTTACGGGAGTGGAGGTAGCAGCGGCCAGGGAAACCTTGATGGGCAAGGGTAAGTTTGTTTGCATGTTCCTTTCCTCATTTCTGTGCTGTTTTTATTCATGCATTTTGATTTGGATTTAGTTATGGCTTTGTGCTTTATGTATTTTTTAACACATCCGAGCATAATGTTCTACATGGCGATGTGTTGGACGATTAAGGTGTTAATCTATGTAGTTTGAGCATAATGTATATTTTCACACGTAATTCTTGGAGTATCTGTTTCTTGTCAGTGGGTTTTCTACATTTATTGATAGTTGCATTGCCAACACTCTACAGATTGTTGGCTGTTATTACAAGTTGATGTTTGGGATTAGCGATTGGAATAGTTGGTTAGAGTTTATTTGGTATCATCCATGTATATCTTGTTCGCCTTGGATGCTTTCTAATTGATATTCTTAAGTAGCCTGTCATTATTGCCCTCCTGATGCAGAATGTTGCTAGGTGGCATATGTGATGAAGCATGTCTAGTTTGAGAAGATCTGTTTTTGAAGTAAACTAGTGAATGGAGAAGCATGAAAAGTATGATGGAAGAGTGATAGTTTAAGAAGCATGAAAGATAGAAAGTCTTGATTGTGTTGCTTAATAAGGCTGTCAATAAAGGAAGAGGATTTTCTTCAAAAATAGAGGATGTGCAGTCTTTGAACAATGAGTGCATGAAAGTTGTTACATATACCAAGTTTATTCTCTTGTTCAAGTTTGGGGAAAAACGAGTGTTGTATCTTATTCCTCCTATGTAATTTGCAGGGTGGGTACTTCTTGAAATTATTTCACACTGAGCCCATGAAATTATCGTTTTGGCTGGATTAAGAAATTGGAATGGGACTGATTGATCATTCCCTGCTGGTTCACATCACTTTGAGTCTGGGTTGCCTGTTATTATGAAACCATTTACTCATTGAAAAAACCATGAGTGCTTCTCCCTTTACAATCGCTTTATAGCTTGTGGGTAAAGTCCATTCTGAGTTGAGGGTGGAGGACTGGTTCCATGTTAAGTTTCAGGGTGGCAGGTGGCCCATGTATATTAATGCAATAGTCTTCAAGAACAAGTTGCAGAGATTTTCATTTAATCTGCCATGTTTTAGTTCTTTTCCATTTCAGCAATATCATCTTTGGTCTTCCAATCTTGAAGTTTTGGCTCCAAAAGTTAATGTATGCTAGTAATCTGCTGTTACTTAGAATGCCCAAAAGAAGTCTTCATTTTAGGCTTGAGACCTTGAGTTTGACTATATTGTGGGAGATAAGCATTGCCAAATCTGAAAGGCTTCCCATTTGGTTGGCGTAGTTTTTAGTTTTGAAATCAATTGTTTTTCCTTTTAGCATTTTACAAAAATAAGCACCGAGTACTAGAAGATTCAACGTTAGTTTTTTACTGAAACTAAGCGCATTAAAATTGTATGGTGCAATATGAACTAATAATAGTTGCTGAACTCAAAGTTCTATGAAAGGTTTCAAAGATTCAAATTATTTTTTATTTGCGTTATTTGAGGGCCATACCTCCTATTTTTCTCACTGAAAATTGTGTTGGTTGAGCCTTGCCTAATTATTTGTAGTTCAAGGTGCTTACATGCTTACTCTAAAACCACCAATATTCTAATTCAATTGATCCACCCCTCCTTCGAAAAAATACCCTCCTGAAATATACAAAAAACAAGTGCCTTAAAAACTGCTAAACCTCTATATCCTTTGATGAGCTGCTAAACATCATGTTGACAATGTCATGTATCAAATAGTTGAATGGGAGGGATGATCTATCCTTGAGTGGTAGTTTTTCCTCTTTTGAGGCAGATACATATATTTGACATGCTTCTTTTGTTGTATTGTGATACCATAAGACTCCTACATTACTCCAGTGCTAGTCATGGCTTCTGAAATAAGGTTTCAGACCTTCATCTCTGCATTTGTTTGAACATCAGATTTCAAGAGCTTTCTTGTTTAATATGAACATCCATCTGCTTCCTCATCTTGTTTATCTGTATTGTATCAAATTATATAAATGGTCTTTTACATACACATATATTTGACCTAATTCTGGTATTGGTTTCTGTAGTTAAGCAAGTAAGAAGTAGTGGTGCAGTGGGAAGATGATGGGGCGCCTGGAAATTTTGGTTGCTTATGATGTTTAATTGTAATAGTCTGCTATTATTTGTGGAAGCTGTCTTTAATCGTAATGGCATACATGACTAGAAACCTTATTTAACTTGATTTTGTAGCAGCAATACAATCGCTGCAGTAACTTGCCTAATTATAACTAATGTGCAGTTTCTTGATTGATGGCCTGTTGTTGTTTATCCTTTTCATATACTTGCATTTTTAGAGACCATGATTTCGGGATAGGACTTTAAGCTGAAGCACAAGTGAGTTACTTGAGAATCTCTCTTCTGACCATAATGCAGCTTCTCACTCCCTTAAAGAGTTGAGCATGAGAAGATTCTGGGTGGGTTTTGCAAAATCCTGTCCTTTGCCTCGTTTGATAAATGCGTAAATAGATTACCTGTCTTGCAATCTACCCTGCAATGGATCTGATTCAATGTGAGGGTCATTTTGGAATAAATGAATTTCACAAAATTTCTCTGTAAATTCATGTTACATGCTTGGATTGGAATACAAATAAAATATGGATTTATATTTTAAATTAGTTATTAAAAAAATTAATTCATTTACAAATAAATTTTAAATTGCTATTTTTATTTTTTTGAAAATAGTAATGGCTTAATCTATGATTCTTTTAAAGCCTAAACAGCCTCTTTCAAGTAATTGCCATATTTGTCCATGATTCCCAATGTATACCTCCACCTTCACCTGCTGAAATTTTGCCACCAGATTTATTCAATGCTTGCTCAAGAGTATCAACAATTTGGTATGGCCTGAATTATCGTTTTTAACAGGACCTTCCCCGCACGGCTAAGAATTTTCCTTTTCCATCATTGTAACCTCTGCCAAACCTTGTCAATAACATAATTAAAAAATATCACTTTTATTTCTGCCTACAAATGATGGCATCCTAAGTATCTGTTAAAGCCAACCACCTTTTTCACACTCAAAATACTGCAAATTGACTCCTTTATACTAGATGGTGTATTTCTGGTAAAGAAGAGTTCAGACTTTGATACATTCACCAATTGACCCGATGCTTTCGGGTATAGCTCTAATCCTCTCTTAATCATACCAGCTTCATTCACACTTGCTTCAAAAAAATAAACCAGATCGACCGCAAAAAATAAATGATTAATCTGTGGTGCTCCCCTTGCAATCTTGACTCCTTCCAAATGTTCCCATGCTTGTTTTTGTAACTAAGAAGAGAGAGAGCTTCAGCACATATAATGAACAAATACGGTGATAAGGGATCACCCTGTCTCAATCATCTCCTTGGTATCACAGGACCAAAACATAAACCATTATGGCTGAAATTATACTGCACCGAAGAGACCACCTGCATAACTTTTCGAATCCGATTGTACCCCAATCTACCCATTATCCGTTCAAGAAACAACCATTCAATTCGATCGTAGGCCTTCGACATATCAGTCTTAGGCGCCGCAAACACATCTCTCCCTTTATTCATACCCTTCAGCCAATGCATGGCTTCAAAAGCAACCATAACATCATTGGTTATTAGTATACCCGGTACAAAGGCACTTTGGTGCTCCGATATTACATCATTCAATGAACGTTTCATCCTATTAGCCATAGCCTTGCAAACAATTTTATCAATGACGTTACATTAAGTTAGGCCTAAGGTCAGCAATAACTTCAGGATTTCGTTTCTTGGGATTGACACTACACTTGTACTATTCTTTCCAGGCATTATTCAGAGTAAATAAACAGGTAGTATTAACCTCCTCTCCCACAATATCCCAGAATTTTTTGGTAAAAAGCTGGGTTCAAACCATCTGG
This sequence comes from Croton setiger, assembly GCA_948099555.1. Taxonomy (NCBI): domain Eukaryota; kingdom Viridiplantae; phylum Streptophyta; class Magnoliopsida; order Malpighiales; family Euphorbiaceae; genus Croton; species Croton setiger. The sequence goes on along the minus strand of CANUEY010332694.1, from coordinate 75,313 downwards.
ACCTAGAGGTGCGTATCAAAACAGCTTAAATGGTCCGTTTAATTCTTGATTCTGTTCCATGGTGATTTTTGAATTGACATAGCCCAACAGTTCGTCCATATCTCCCTGCTCTGATGTAAACAAAGTAGTGTAGTAATTGCAAATAGCATCCTGCAACCCCGTCTACCAATCACACCATTTATCTGACTCATCCTTCAACCTTTCAATAGTATTCTTCCTCTTTCTACCCGAAGCCATGGTATGGAAATACTTCGTATTCTGGTCCCCATATTGAAGCCAGAATTGCTTCGACCTCTGCTTCCATTATAGCTCCTGCTGGAACAACGCCTCCTGATAAGCAACCAACTCAGTTCTATACAATTGTTGGGAAACCACATCTGTTTTCAGCTTATAGCTGCAGCTTACATAAATTCAACCTCTTTTTAAACTGCTCTTTTTTCTGCCTCGCCCATTTGTCTAAATATTCCGTGCATCTATCAGTTCTGCCCTGGATTTCCAAACCATTCCCACATTCCCAAGCCTGTTGCACAACCTCCTTGATGGATGATTCATACAACCAAGCATTCTCGAAACGGGAAGAACGCAGCTTATACACAATTATTTCAATTCCTGTTGCTACAAACAACGCAGAATGATCACTATTTCCAGTATCTAAATTGAGAAACTGTGCATTTGGAAAACACGAAAAACCAAGCTTGATTTGCAAGTACTCTATCTAGTCTTTCACATACCCAATCATCCGTATCCCGAACCCTCTCCCATGTACATTTATTCCCTAAATAACCAACGTCCATCAAACCACACTGATCAATTGTAGCCCGAAAACTAGCTATTAACCAATTCAGATGGGGATGTCTTCCTATCTTCTCATTATGACTAAGCAAATCGTTAAAATCAAATACCATTGTGCACCAAATTGGTGCCAAGGTAGTTGGTGAAAATCGAAAAATCTCTATAAAAGATATGACGACAAACCAGAGAACATAACCGATTATCTTTCTAGAAAGCCTTCTGCATAGGACAACTGTTAACTATTATGTCTGTCTCAAACGTTTCACAGCCAGCTCATCAAAACCTCTTAACTAAATAGCTCCAACTTGCAATACAACTTGTGCAAAACATGGTGACTCCAAAACTCCCAAAACAAAAATCCCAGTCCACCCTCGAGATGTAGGTGGTAGTTCTATGACGTTGCATGCTATAACGTATCATTAAATCCTACATGGAAAATAACATCGTATGTTGTTTTATTTTTTTCATAACATCATGTCACAAATAATCGGCACGAAACAAAAAATGTGACAAATCATCAGAAGAAAATATCATCTCACATTTTTCGTCTGAGGTGTGCACTTGCAATTATAGTCAATAAAATACGGTTAAGTAAATTCGTGTTTAATTTGCACTGAAAATAAAATCCGTTAAAATATTGTGCTTAAAAAATTTTTTAACTTTTAAGAACAGCAATTCTAAACAAAAAGTGGATTTTGTCAGCAAAAGTTTTGGAAAAGCCAATAAGGCCATTTGTTATTTTTTTTTAAAAATTTGCTGAGACCATTAAAATGAATAAATTCAATTCAATTCAAAAATAAAAATAAAAATCAGCAGTCACATAAACTGACTACAAGTACAATCGCTATTCTCCTCCACCTACAACCAACTGTTAAAAAAAAGTATTGGTCAACAGTACATGCACTAGCGAGTCTTCTGACATTTTTCAGAGTCGATGTATGGTGGTTGGAAGCATGTCAAATCGCGATAACTAAAACTGAAATCTTTGCAATTTTATAACAGAATTTGATAGTTTCCATTGTGATTCAGTCGAAAACGAGCTGAAAATGTGAAGTTGATTTGTGAGTATCAAGTTGCAAGTTTTCTGTCGAGTTTTAGCTTTAAAATGGATGAAAAACATGAGGAGAATCAGTTTGGAAGTTGGCTGAAAAATAGACTTTTCTCGAATCAGTGCTGAAGCATTACTAAAAAATCGCAGGCTGTCAAAAATTACTTGTCAACTCATCACATACTCTCTATAAGCTTAAAGCAAAAGAAAAATAGTCTTTTTGAGTATTATTTTTAATTTTATATCCTTAAAATCTTTAAATGACATCTTTTCTATTATTTTATTGGATTTGGTTAAGTTAGCTATTGTTTCAATTTTTTGTTCTTATTGGTACATATTCCTGATAAATTAATATCATAATAGGGTGAGGTTGGGCACATATGGCAAGTGTGTGTATATATATATATATATATATATATATATATATATATATATATATATATATATATATATATATATATTTGTCTACAATTTTTTTTTTATGTTGCAAAAAATTAGCACAAACAGTGTGAAAAGAAAAAGTTGACGCTTGTAATTTTGAATGCACATTTGGCCATTAAAAAAAAAGATTGATTCACTAAAGAAAAGGACCAAAGTTAGGGGCTTCGCCGCCGCCGACTCTTCTGCTAGATGTATCCAACTGATGATCAAAGGATACCAGTCAAAGGCCCTTGCACCTATGAGTCGTCTGGTATCCGCAAAAGCGTCGATGGACCACCAAAACTGCATTCAAAGTTCTAAATCGCCGCTGCCTAGAAACCAGGTCTTTCCTATTGATTTTCATCGATGTTCAAACAATTTTTGGTTGTTTTCTGCGCTTTTCGACGTGATTCCGAGCAGTTTCTTTCAAGTAACAGCCTGGAACCCTTTGAGTTGCTTTGAAGTTTCGTCGGGGAAGATGGAGGGTCGGATGTCTTTGATTTTTCGGTGATTCTAGCAGGTTTTAGTTGGGTTTCAGACTTCTAAAAAGTTACGACATGATTTCAACCAGTATTCGATCAGAATAGTTCAATTTCTGTTCAATAGCAGTCAGAAAATTGAATTTTGGTCTCGCCAGAAAATAGAATTTATGGAATCCCTCGTTAAATTGCCCTCAGGAAAACTTAGAATAACCATACTATACTAAAAATATCTAAATGTCCCTAACATTTTAATTCATTTTCAATTTTTTATCCTAAAAATATCTAAATGTTCCTATTTTCCATTATTTTTGATCTTTACTAGTGGATGATCTTGCATATACCCAAAAAAGAATGGGCGAATAACATAAATAACTATTTTTAATGTTTTAAAATTCAAAAATAGCTTCCTCAATTTTTAAGCCCTAAAAAAGTTCATAATTTGTCCATAAAATGCTAAAAAACAGTTCGAAAATTGTTCATAACATATTCATATTTTGTTCTTAAAAGTTTTACAAATTGTGCATATGCTGTTTATAAAATTTTTATAAATAAAAATGTTATTTTTGGACAAAAACTTTAAAGAGACTATTTTTGAGAAAAAAAACTGTCTCTAAATACTTAAAAATGGGCTATATATTGGGTAAATGACATAAATAATCGTGTTCAAGGTTTCACAATCCTAAAATAGCCCCTCGTATTATTAATTATTCATAACTTATTTATAAAATGTTCATAAATAGTTCGAAAATTATTTATGACCTGTTCATAGCTTATATTTTGTTTATAAACTTTTTATGAATTGTTCATATTATATTCATAAAATTTTCATAAAAAATTAACTTTTTTGGATAAAAAACTTTAAAATAAAACTATTGAGTCAAAAAATTTTAAAAGTAATATATATGTTCAAATTTCTAAAAAGGGACTATATATCGTTTTTTTTCAAAAGAATACTATAGTCCTAAAACGGAGCCCATATTCAGTTGTTCCTTCACCGCTAGCTTGGATCTTTCTATATGCAATATTATAGATTTCTGTCCTTTTATCGAAAATCCTCCTTTTGTTCTCTGACGGGAAGAAGTTCGATTTTTCTTCTAATTAATCAGATTTAGGGTTTGTTTTTTGCAATTGAGTAAAATGGATGCCTTGGACACCGTCTTCGATCCTCTTTGATAGTTCGCCAAGGACAGTGTACATCTTGTCAAGAGGTACCACAAGCCGATTGCAATGGTCTTCATCGTCATTACATTCAATCATTTCTGTTTGATTATTATTTGTTCTAAATTTTTAGATCTCTAGTTTAAATGGATTTCTTAACTTTATTTTCTTATGATTTAGAATTCACGAAGGTCGCATTCCGTACTGCAATTGGTTTCGTGGTGATAGGATTAGTTGGATTCTTCGTGAAGTTGATCTTCATTCCGATCAACAACATCATCGTCGGTTCTAGCTACGTAATGCTTGGTATTTCTTTTTGTATTGCATACAGTTATTTGCCAAATGGATTTGCAATTTTATTCTTCTAATTCGATTCCGGTAAAGAATTGCTGGGAATTTTGGTTTAGAATGTTGATTTGATTGAGAATTAGTAAAACATATGTATATAGAACATAGCACCAGGAGTTCTATACTTGAATTGTGGAACTATTCCTCATAGTTGGTTCCTTCTTTATGTATCTGGCATTCTGTTTGACTAATGATATGGAAAAGTGAAATAAGTTTAATAGGATTCTTAAAATTGATTGCAGAGTTGCATTAAGGGGAGCTGCGACTGTTAGTGTATAGAAGAAAATCTAATGTACTTTTTAATTTAATCTTGTTTTAGAAATGTACCAACTGGACATGATTGATAAGTTGGAATAACAGATCCGTAGTATAATTTCTCAATTTCTTTGCTGTGGTATGTGGATATTGTGTCCGATCGACATGTATTCGGATGACTTTTTGCCCATGTTTGCATCTCTAGTTAGTTACCTTCTGGAATTAGTAAAATAAATGAGGAAATTTTTGCTCATCATGTAAGTGGTCTGTCGTATGATTGCTGTTGAACACTTGAATAGTCCAGACACCGCTGATGAATCAATTTAAGATTTGGTGGTTTGCGCAAAAACTGATCTTGTTCTTCATCTACCATTTCAGGCTTGATGGATTGTTGAAAGAATTCTTGGATGAAAGTGGTTCAGTTGAAGGAGGAAAGCTTAGCATTTAGCCATTGTAGGTTCTTTTTTGATATCTAATTCAATCTTGTTGAGTAAATCTTCAAATTATTATGAATTCAAAAACCTTAAGCTTTTCTCTTGTTCTCTTATAGATGTTGAATTATTATTTTTAAATTAGAGATTCAAGAAATATATATATATATATAGTATGTAATAGTATGAGGTCAATTTCGAGCTTTTAACAGGGAAAAACTATAGATTATAGACCATTATTATTGTTCTCTTGCCAAGTACTTGATACAACAATTTGTGATGGGTACAATGCTTAAACTATTATTAGCCTTATGTAACAGTAACACTGAGGTACTTGAACTTTAATTTATAAGTAATATCTGAGTTGTTGAGATTTAATATATAAAATTTAATTTATAAGTTATATATGAGGTGTTGGAATTTTAATTTATAGGCTTCGAAAAATGTTTTAATTTAGTGTCTTATTTTTGTTTTCTTTTTTCTAACAATGTCTAAACCTTAAAATTTAATCTTCATAAAATGTTTTAATTTAATATCTGATTGTTTATTTTTTTCAAATTCAATTTTTGCTAATTGTCTCGCTTCCAAATATGAAATTAATTTGGCTAAAAGCCATTTAGTTTGAATTCCTTTTTGGTCCCATTAATGGTGGCGGAAATTGCAATTAATTACATGAAAATGAAGAGGTTAGCATGAGAAATCTACCAATACTTTCATATTTGACAAAATATTATCATAAGTCAATAAAAATTCGATCGAAACAAAAAAAATTATCACATCAAATGAGTACATCTATTCAATACAACTTTTTGACTTGAGTAACTTGAATTTACTCATTCTAACAACTTTATGTTTAATATAAGTACACCAGTGACTCCACCAAAATCATGTACAAATCGGCTAATTCCATGATTATTTTGGATCGATAAGTAGAAGTTCAAGTTTAATAATTTTTTAGTTTATTTAGACTCATCCAATAATTTGACACCCAACTTTGTGCTTATTCTCAATTTTACTCCAATTTCAATTTTTTGTCAAATCTACGTCAGCACTGCAAGGAAAGGTCCTCCGGGTAGGTGTATTTAAAACATGGGTCATTTTTGTTTACAATTATAAAATTATTTTATTGAAAAATTTTGTATTTTTTTAAGTAATATTACTAATTTATGCTGATTGTTTTGAAAAAAAAAAATCTGTGGAGTTCGATTCGAACCTTCAAATTGTTGTTGGCCATACTAAAAAGGGCAAAACGCCGATACGGGAGCTGGAGCAACAAGCAGATGCACAACTGGTTGGAGATTTGTTGAATCAGAGGCACTTGCACGTGAAATAAATATTAATTTAAAAATGTGACGTGAAAACACAAGAACCCTACTATCATCAGATAAGTACTCCCACGTCTACACGCCTCTCATTAAAATGGCAAAAGAACAACAAAAAATTAGAGAAGTTTTTTTATATTACCCAATTCATTAATTAATGACGGTTTATTTTTTTAATAATAAATTAAAATGTGCCTGTATTAATTAATCTATCTTGGTACTACTGTATTGTTTCAGAAAGAAAATTGGAAGTTGAAAAAATAAAATTAGCAACAAAAACATATCAAATTACTTGGTTGCCCACAAAAACTATGAAATAAAGAGGGGCCGCAATTGTAATTTCGGACGGTCCTTCAAATTTAAAGAAACATGAGCCACGCGTTTCTCTCCTTCTTCCAAGCCTGTAACTGACTCTCCTCTTCCTCAAGCTTTGCATCCTTAATCATGGCGGCGGCTACATCTGCGGCCACCACCATTCCTAAACCCTCCGCTCCTCCGTCTTTTTCTTCCAGATCGTCAATCTTCATTTCCAGATTTAACCTTCCATTTTCTCCAAACCTCCAAAAGTCCATTCCTCAACGCTCTCTCCATATTTGCAACTCTGTTTCTAAACATACTACACCTCCTCCTTCTACCGTCGCCGCACCTGAAATCTCTCCACCTAGATTTTCGCCTGATGAGCCCCGAAAAGGCGCCGACATCCTGGTGGAAGCGCTCGAGCGCCAAGGAGTCACAGATGTCTTCGCTTATCCTGGAGGTGCTTCTTTGGAGATTCACCAAGCCCTAACTCGCTCTCCAATAATTCGCAATGTCCTTCCTCGCCATGAACAAGGTGGAGTTTTCGCTGCTGAAGGATACGCGCGTGCTTCTGGCAAGCCAGGTGTATGTATCGCAACCTCTGGACCTGGAGCTACCAATCTCGTAAGTGGCTTGGCCGACGCGCTTCTCGATAGTATTCCCATTGTGGCTATCACTGGCCAAGTTCCTCGCCGAATGATCGGTACTGATGCATTTCAGGAAACTCCTATTGTGGAGGTAACTCGGTCAATTACTAAGCACAATTACCTGGTTCTTGATGTTGATGATATTCCTAGAATTGTTAGTGAAGCTTTCTTTTTGGCTACTTCTGGACGTCCTGGCCCTGTGCTGATTGATATTCCAAAAGATATACAACAGCAATTAGCCGTTCCTGATTGGAATTCACCTATTAGATTGCCAGGTTATATGTCTAGGTTACCTAAAGAGCCTAGTGAATCACAGTTAGAGCAGATTTTGAGGTTAATCTTCGAGTCGAAGAGACCGGTGTTATATGTAGGAGGAGGGTGTTTGAATTCAAGTGAAGAATTGAGGAAGTTTGTAGAGTTAACAGGAATTCCTGTAGCGAGTACTTTGATGGGTCTTGGAGCGTTCCCTGTTGGACATGATTTATCATTGCAGATGCTTGGAATGCATGGAACTGTTTATGCTAATTATTCAGTAGATAAGAGCGATTTATTGCTTGCTTTTGGCGTGAGGTTTGATGATCGTGTGACTGGAAAGCTTGAGGCTTTTGCAAGCAGAGCCAAGATTGTTCATATTGATATTGATTCTGCTGAGATTGGGAAGAATAAGCAGCCCCATGTGTCTGTTTGTGCAGATGTGAAACTGGCTTTACAAGGGATTAATAGGATTTTGGAGAACAAGCATGTTCAGAGTCTGCCAAATTTTAATGCATGGAGAGAGGAGTTGAATGAGCAGAAAGTCAAGCATCCATTGAGTTTTAAGACCTTTGGAGATGCAATTCCTCCTCAGCATGCAATTCAAGTTCTTGAAGAACTGACTGATGGTAATGCCATTATCAGTACTGGGGTTGGCCAGCATCAGATGTGGGCTGCTCAGTTTTATAAGTATAAGAGACCAAGACAATGGTTGACATCAGGGGGTTTAGGTGCTATGGGTTTCGGATTGCCTGCTGCTATTGGGGCTGCTGTTGCTAATCCTGGTGCAGTTGTGGTAGATATTGATGGTGATGGAAGTTTTATCATGAATGTTCAGGAATTAGCAACTATTCGTGTGGAGAATCTACCGATCAAAATAATGCTACTGAACAATCAGCATTTGGGAATGGTGGTGCAATGGGAGGATCGGTTCTACAAGGCAAATAGAGCTCATACTTATTTAGGAGATCCATCTAAAGAAACTGAGATTTTCCCCAATATGTTAAAGTTTGCTGAAGCTTGTGGGATACCTGCCGCTCGTGTGACGAATAAAAAGGATCTTAGAGCAGCTATCCAGACAATGTTGGATACTCCTGGGCCATACTTGTTGGATGTGATTGTTCCCCATCAAGAACATGTTTTGCCCATGATCCCAAGTGGTGGAGCATTTAAAGATGTGATAACAGAAGGTGATGGAAGAATAAAGTACTGATCTTCCCTAGTACCAAATACGTTTATGTATGTTATGTGGAATTTGAAGCATGTAGCAGGTTGTCTTTCAATACTTAGTGTTTGTGGTTTTAGTTTCTAATGGTATGTTGATGGTTCTTTATTCTTGTTTACTAAACCTCGCATATTTGCCTAGTTGTTGAGTTTGCTATGTGATAAAAAATAGTTTGTTTTTGCATTCCAATGTTATTATATCTGTTTATAGCAAAGAAAGTCCTGAATTTAGTGATGCCAAGGACAGATGAATGGTAAAACAAATTTGAATGTTTCAATTCAAGCATCCAAATTCAGTTTATGTTTCCTACTGTATACTGTTTCTTCAGAATCAGAATCCTCACTTGACTGGAAGAACTTCTGGTTGGGGATAATGTCTTTCTGGTCACTGTTGTCTGTTGGACGCTTATCTAATCTTTCATTCGATATATAAGCCCAAGTAACTGTCTTAAGACCATATGCTTTGGACTTAATGGAAGGTAACATGACATAACCTCGGCTAACCCAACTTCTTATTCTTATCGTTACTATATTTTTCCTTCTCCTTCATTTCCCTTCAAATTCAAACTCTATATTGAGAAGATTATTTTGGGTCCAAATGTATCGAAAAGCGACTTGCATGTTTCTTGACATGGATATTAGAGTGACGGAAATCACTAGAAATTGCTGTAACTTAATTTGCAAATAGAAGGATCGAATTCCAATCATGGAAATATTTATTCAATATGAGGTTGTAATAAGTAACCAAAATTCAGTTACTGGTAAGGTGTAGAAATGCACAGACAATCTACAGCGCATATCTCAATATTCACATGAAAATACAGCTCTTCATACTCATTACACTAAGTTGGAAGGTGTTGCAGTATCAAAAGATTTCTTCCTAACAAGCAGACAAGTAATATTAGAAGGAGCAGCTTCTGTATTATCAGGACTGCACAGCACAAAATCAGGACTATGGAGGGCAAGGTTCATCCGATCCTTCCCGACTACGAGCCCAGTTGCATCTAACAGAACATGCCATGAATTCCTATGTGCTTCTGATACCCAATGCATCGAGTAACGCATCCCCTTCACATCAGCTGGATAACAGAACAACCCTTTGGGACTGTGCTTGCATTTTCTCCTGAAATACTGGCTAAGCTGTGATCCTTTGATCCTCAGATCCAACCAAGTCTCCGGCGCCAATATCACTTTCGATTCTTTGTAAGTAGCAAATTCCCTTATGTAGTCATTTTCTTGTGCAATTACAGTCATGTAAAAGTTTCCTCTAAAGAAAGGGTAGCTTTCACCAACTAACATCATAGCATCTTTGTAATTTGGAGTGAAAAGAATAAGATACTCATCATCAGGTAATCCACAGTGCTTTAAAACTTTGTTCTGTGCTTGGATTTCAGGTATGGAAATGAAACTCCCTGGAAAAGATGATTTCTTGGAAAGAATATCAAGAAGTCTAGATGGTTCTAACTGAATTCTATCCAAATCAGGGAGATTACTTCCAAGGGATGGTGAAGAAGCCTCTCGAAAGCTATTTCTAGGCGATTTTCGCCTATCATCAGGAGAAGGTGCACATATAGCATCGGAAGCTTCATCGTTGACACACAGAGTAGAAAGATCTACCTTTTCTCCAACTACAAAACCTGCATACTGAGGGTACTTCGCCAAAACATACTGTTCAACATATTGCATTTCTGTGGGAGTAATAGGACCTGACCATCTAAGATCAAGACCCCGAATTGTTGATATGGCTTCTGCTACAATATGTGCAGGAATCACGGTATGCGCTTTCTGTTTCAATCCCACATTTATTTTAAAAAAATTAGAATCTTTATTACAACTCCCCAAAAAATAAGAAAAAGAGAATAAATATGACTTACTTTGATGACCATACTGCTTGGTCTGCCACTATCTGCTGAAGGTTTTGCTATAGATGCAAAAAGGGATTTCTTGTGTTGACCTTCCATCACTCCCTAATTATGTTTTTGGTCAATATTTTCAATAATCAAGATAATTTATACAAGATGATAACAGTATGAAAATTACTTACCTTATTTCTTGCTTGGGAAACAATCTGTTTCTCTGTGTTTGTTCCCATGTTCTTACCTCTTCTCTGCACTAAATCTTATGAAGAACATGAAATGGCAGAGGAAAATGGAAACAAGATTCTGCAGAGAAGACTAAGCCAAAGTGAAGGAGGAAAAATATTTGTTGGGTCTGAATGGGAAGAAAGTATAAATTAAAACTGTGATGAAAGGCAAGCCGACAATGACAATAGCTATGATATAAATCTCAGCACCATCATTGAACAGTTATTTCTAACCATGGTTTAGATGATATTTTTTGCATGTAATTTGATCATTGGTGGGAATAAACCTAGATGATTCCATTTCTTTGGCTTACGTCTTGACTTTTGTATCAAAATCAAAATGACTCAATGATAGATTTAAAGAAAGTTTGTTTAAATCTGTCATTAAATTATAGAAAATGGAAACAAATTGCAGAGGAATATATACATATTCAATTGGGTTTAGAATTTAAAACTTTTAATGGAAAACGACGTTTAATAACCTTTATACAAGGTAGAGTTTATTTGATGGGCAATCATACTTAATTTCTATATGTTTGCCAACCTTAGCTTCATGATGAATTGGACAGTCAAAACAGTTGGAATTATGGTTTTATTAGCAATTTCAAGGAAGATACATTCCTGTAGTCTATACTAGAAGCATGGACATTTTGGAATTCAGTATTATATTGGTTTGCATCATGCAGTCTAATATTGTCGGTGTTCAAGGAGACCGGTGGAGGGCTTAATATACCAATTTCACTGTCATCTTTGAACCATTCTTTTGACAAAATCAACCCATTTACAAAGTGGATTGATTTTAGTCTTTGATAATTTTAAAAAGTTTCTTTTTTGAAAGTACGTTTGGTTTTTAAGCGATTCGAATCATGTATCTAACAATCCAATATAAATATTTGCATACAATAAGGTCGAACCGACCATTTGAATAATCGCTTAAAAACCACACGGACTTCCAAAAAAAAAACTTTTTAAAATTATGAACTCCATTTAAATTAATTAATTCCAATCCTGTATGGAAAAAATAACAAATAACCCATTTTTCACGCCATTGTGACTTATGTGAAAGACTAGAGACATAAACAAATTTAAACATTTTGGTATAGGAAATTAAAGAGAGACCCTTAGATACGACCTTGCAAAGGGACAAATTAAAAGAAAAATAATAGTATCTCCAAGTTGACCATGAAAAAATGTTGAGCTCCCTCCCAGCTTTTACAAACTCATGGACCGCCTACTCACTAGACCATTCGGCATATTTGGCCCATTTAGCCTACAAAACTACTCGCCCACTCATCCATCCTTGGTACCTACAATTTTAATTGTAACCACTTTAGGCTATTTATATTTCCAAATTTCTTCCTTTCTTCATAAAGATGGAGGTTGGCCAAAATAATTCACTCAAACTTTGTTGTTTTTTCTCTAATTTTTACTAAAAAAATAAATGAAATTAATTTTCACAAAAATTCATGCATTTTGAATTGGAGTGAGGGGATGGATTCCAAGCATAAGCCCCGGATATATGTACTAAATCTTGGTACGTCAATTCCAGATTTTTTTTTAAAAAAAAGATAAGCTTAATTCTAAATTTTTTTAAACAAATTAAAATATGGAACCACTCATTAAAATTTAATTATTTCTTAATGGCACCTAAAATCCACCACCACGAGCAAGAAAAATGCTAGGATCTCTCCCCCACATCGTTTTGAAAAGTACTATTTATCTGCTTCAAGGTGAGGAAATTAGCTTCCAAGTCCTGATTTTCTCACAGAACAGAATGGTGTCATTTCTTCATCCACGTTAATGGCATCCTTTCCAATTGCACTTTACTCATTTTAATGCATAACTTGTCCCTTACACAACAAACATTATTGTTGGACAGTTCACCAACAAGGAAATTTAATTTATAAAATTGAAAACGGCATCACAACAATAAATGATTAATGAGTTTCGTAAAGTCAAAATTGATTGAAAACAACTCTGCAACTAACATAAAATGTCTTCCTCCAACTTCACTCAAATGCACCAAATGGCCCTGAAAGAAAAACAAACCAAATCCTCACAAGTAGCAAGACTCCAGTCACCATCTTCCTGTACAATGATTAAAAAAACTGCTGTTTTAAATAACTGATACACATGGACTGCTTGCATTTGTAAATTTGTAACTACAACAATTAGGCAACAACCTGATAGCTCCATGAAAGAAAGACAACACTTGAAACAAAAGCAAATGTCACTTTCCTTCTTCCTCAATCAACATAATATTAAACAAACAAGTGTTATCATTACACAATTATTGTCATAGAAGAAGATGTGACCTTGGCTGTGCAGATGCTGGAACAAAAGAAGCAACATCAGAAAAATGCCACCAGATTTGCTTCATTACCGTTCTTTTGCAACCACTTTAGTTAATTTTTCACCTCCAGATTCGCCAGAATCCATCATTATTCTACCCATTGGCCGCAAACATTGCAGAGGAAACAAAACAATGAAAATTCCTGGAAGAAAAGTGTTACCTTTGCTTTTCTTTACTTTATCAACCATCACCATCTTTAGGCTTGTTAGAATTGCAACCACTACGTCATCTTCTAAAACTCCTTTGCCAGCAGCATTCCCTCCATCTCTGCACAATAGTGGCCAAACAAGTGCACGTAAAATATCAGGCTATTCAACAGCTCTCAAAAAAAAGGAATTCAAGCTTCTATCTGATCTCATTAAGCATAAAGCACCCTGCAACCTGCTTATCTTTGGATTGGAGGCACAGTACCTGAAACTTTCCTCAATCAACTCAGGTGGCCTCACTGTGTTTCTAGAGAATGATCCGCACAAGATAAGCACAATCAGAGCGAAATCCAATCACACTCGACTCTACAAGTTTGATTACAATGTGCGTGCAAAGAACGCTTACAAATTACTCAAATATGCAAGGGAAAATCCAGCTTGTGCACCTAGTTCTGGAAAGCTGCAAAATTCAACATGCAAACTTGCATTACAAAACTTACCAAGAGAAGTATATAAGAAGAAATGGGATGTAGTGGTGGTGGACGGACCCAGTGGACACTCACCAGAGGCTCCAGGCAGGATGGCTGCAATCTACACGGCTAGTATGCTAGCAAGAAGAGGAAAAAACATAACAAATGTGCTAGTACATGATGTTAATCGAACAATTGAGAAGTGGTTTTCATGGGAATTCTTGTGTGATGAGAACTTGGTTTCATCCAAGGGTAAGCTCTGGAATTTTGGGATAAGAGGAAGATCAAACTCTACAAGATTTTGCACTGACAAGGTTTTTCAAGAGTGATGGCTTGAACCTCTTCTGAGGTTATTGCACAAAGAATCAGCAACCAATTGCATAGTAAATGCCATGCATCAAGTATGTCGATTTTTCATGTATCAGCAACTCAAGGGAAAATATCCACACAATACAAAGTTACTGCAGTGCAATAGTTCCAAAGACAAAGACATCAATCATGAACAGATGAATCTTGTAAATACATGCAGAAAGTGGTTTCAACCTAGACCATATGCTGCTACACAATTTAATAAATTTGATTCATGCATGGCATAGGAGCAATAAGAAGCAAAATTTGAGAGTTGTGAGATGAAAGAACCATTGAATACAATGCAATGCTGTATAACTCATTGTTTCTTCCAACTATTCTTATAAATCTGAATCATCTGGTCCGCTTATCATAGAGCAACATCTTGCTTTACTTTTTGCGTACGAAAAAATTAGCCAGTTTCATTCTTATCAAGTTCTTGTATCATGCATGCTGACATTTGAAAATGGAGAAACATATTGCAATAAATTTCACAATGAGAAAAGAATGCAACCATTGCATTTACATACTATTTTGGTAAATAGTGACTTTTAAGAACAATAAGAAAAGGTTATGGATAGCAATCACCTCTTCTAATATGACAGAAGTGGTACATTTACATTTCAGCACATCAAAACGAGATCGACAACCAATATCTATTTATCCACCATTGTCATGATTACAGCAATAACCCAACAGCTCATTCAAAAAGACAAAGTTTGCAAATATCTTGTCACCTTCAACAGCAATATCCAACTTGACTGTCTGAAATTTGAAATTGAGTGGCAGAAGAATGTCAATATTCACCTCTTACTGCATCCATCAGCAGAACTAATGCACCATCATTCATCTGGAATTATAGTCATTATCATTCTTAAACCATCATTCATTTGCATCCCTTCGCTGTGTTCAAGAAAAGATGTAAATATGTAAGTCTTAAGTAGATTCTTTCTCCATAAACCCGACGCCAGAGCTTCACAAATGAATTAAAATAAAAGCCAAAAATAAATACTGCTTTGTTAATTAAGAAGCAAAAATACTTGGATCAGGCATATCACCCCAAACTAGTGTGATTCTCATTAGCACTAACCATTATTTTTCCTGCTGAGATACGACCAATAAGCTAGTAAAACAAAAAAATGTTTTTAGTATTGCTAGGAACTCAAGTGTTGCCACCATGAGCATCTGGTGGCCAGAAGAAACTCATTCAGAAGAAATGGCAACTGAAAATTTTAATAGCTGCCTGATCAGAAGCATAGCAAATGAACAATTAACCAATGACTTAAAAGAAAAATGCTCAGCTCTAAATTTTCTCAGACCAAACAGCTGCTTCCCCATGACAAAACCCATTTGATTGCATTTTACAACTTAAAAAGAAAAAAGCAGTTACGTGTTGCTTCTGCATGAGTCGCACGTATATATCAATAAATTTTAAACAATGCTGGCATGAAAAAGTGAAATTTCAAATATGTTACCAAGAATTTCTTGCTTACCATTCTTTTACTGATATAAGGTTTTATGGTAACAGGACTCTCAGAATGCCTTTCAACCTTGGGTAACTTTTGTTTCTCCTTCTCAAATTCTTTTCTTGACTCCTTTCTACTGCCTGATTGCCAAACTCTACCAAAATTTGGGAGCCAGTTAGCATCAAAATCACTCTTGACAATTTCACCTCTCTTTTCCATCTCCAGCTCAATTTTTCTCCTTTCTGCCCAAGCAGCTCCCACCCTTTTAGGATTTAACTTCTTTCCAGGCTTGCTTGAGTGGGAGACAGGGATAGATGAGATTTGTTTTGTTTCAAGATTCAGCTGATTTTCTTCAGCAATATTGAACCATGGCGGAGTTGCTCCAGTATGTACATTTCTTTCAGCCTTTTCGAGAGGTGTGTCAGAAATTTGAGCAATATTGTGTGAACCTGAGAAAAGGCTCAAAACTTTAAGCAAAGCATCTTTTGAAATTACAAGCCATTCAAATGGCAAATAATATGGCAAAAGTAGCTAAAATAAAATGGGAAGAGAGAGAGGGAAATACAATAGGTGAAGGGGAAGAAGAAAAAGAAATAAAACATAGTTGAAGATGATTACCCTGTGAATTGTTTGCTCCATTTACAATTGCTCCACTATGGTAACCCTGGCACAACTATCCAAAAAAATCACAATAACAACTCCAAATGCACGTATGAAGAGAACAAACATGTTTTCAGAGGCCTGTTATGATATGAAGACCCAAACCAAAACAGAACATGCAACAAAACTGGGTCAAGAAATAACAACTTTCAATACGAAAACCAACAGCTATAATTTGCACAGAAGATAACATCCACATACATTATATGTACTCACCTCTAATGTGAAAGATTATATAATTAATACCAACATCACAAACAAAAGTGAACTCAGCCTCAATATGCCAAAAAGAACCAACCAAATTCCAAACAAAATAATATGGTCCAAAAACCTGGAAGCCCCTATATCACCTTTTCGGGTAATAGATTAGCATGACTGTTATACTTATTGATGGAAATAAAACAAGCACCACATAAGAAGCTACAAAAACTTTATTAGAAGCCAGTTGTTAATCTTGAATAATTTTACCCTATGAACGACAACAAAAGCATACCACAAGTAATAGAGATAAAGTATACAATTCTAACCACCAGCCAAAGAGTTGCAAAGAGTAAAATAAACAATCAAATTTTAGAAGTAAACAAAAATAAAGAGAAATATATGAAGGACCCAGCTCACCTCTCTATCACTGAGATCAAAGGAAGATGTTCCATTCTTATAAGGGAGAGGCAGTTGGTTACTGCAGTTAACTGCACAATCCAAACACATAAGATTATATTATTGAGTCTAATTACCATAGGAAAACCACGATATTTAGAACATAAATTAGTTCATCGAACAATATAGATGTCAGTGTCACACATACATATTATTCCATACCTGTTATATGATTTGAATTCCATGAATTTGCACTAGAACATGCATCCACATGCATAAAAGCGATGACACCATTTGCATACGGACCAGCATTTGTAACAGCGGTAAGTCTTGAAGATATCTGATT
Organism: Croton setiger; assembly: GCA_948099555.1. Taxonomy (NCBI): domain Eukaryota; kingdom Viridiplantae; phylum Streptophyta; class Magnoliopsida; order Malpighiales; family Euphorbiaceae; genus Croton; species Croton setiger. The sequence continues at coordinate 58,168 of CANUEY010332694.1, read as the reverse complement.
CTCATTTGTATAATATTGTAAAGGCACAACACTATTTAAAACATTTGATTTAAGAGGGTCAGAATTATTGCTTTCTATGTTAATTATATTTTTATCATTGTGTTCATTTCGGATATCATTTGAAAGCCCATCTTGGACCATGTGTGATCCACCGCTGGATGATGCATATTCATTTTCCAAGGATTTGCACTTCTTCTCCCACTGCAATTCCAAAACACTGCCTATGAGTCAATGTTCAACAAACTGTTCTAAGTATTTTAAATTAAGACAACTGTATCTTTTTCATTTTTTCTCTCGATTTGGCAAGGGAAAACAGATTGCATCAGAAGTATCACTGAAATGTTCTTTTCACTTCTATTAAGCCCTTCAACAGCCAAACCATTATGCTAAAACCAAAGAAATCCGAACTAACTACAATATAAAAGCCACTATATCTTCGCACAGATGAAAATGTCTACCTTAGCAATATCAGCTTCCGAAATTCTTAAAGTATCCACACTATCCGCACCACCGCCATATTTCCAGAGGAAGTGCTTCAAATTCTTCATATGACCCTCACTTGCCAGATGATTTATTGCATTAGCACTGGTTTTTAAAAGAATAATTAAAGAAAGCGTTATCTAATCACTGAACGATAATAAAACTAGTAGCAAGGTTCAAACATATTAACTTAATATAATGAAAATCCAAGCTTATAAAGAGCAAATTCAAGTCCTGACCAGTCAAAGGAGCTGCCAATCTCGTCAATGTCAACATCGCAGACGACGCACCAGAAGCGATTCTGAGAGGCATGCTCGGAACGCAGGACGCTAGGGTTTTTGAGAAAGAACTGAATTTCCGTGAGCTTCTTTTGAAATCGAGACAGAACGACGGAGAGAGAATTTCTGTGGCTTGGATAGTACTTGTGGCGCTGTCCTTGGTCATGATTCAAACGGCAAATCTTGCAAAACTCGTATTCACTCTTCTTTTTCTTTTTCTTCTCATTATTGTTTTTATTGGCGCCATTGCTCCTCTGGTTCATTGCGTTGATTTTGGGATTAGGGTTAGGGGTTTAGCTTTTCAAATAGGTTAGCTGATGATCATTCGTCTGCCTGAAAGATTTGCAGATTCAAATTTCAGCTCTGCGACTTGGAATTTTTGGTGTTTGGGATGTCTGCGTATGGTACACAGAGCCAGTCGTTCATTTACTAAACGACCACTCGTAGACCAATAGGTTGCGTAGGGGGTGTTCCGTATGGAACGGTGTCGTATACTATAAACGCATGTAGGAATTTCCCAGACATTTTCATGTCCAACGGCATACAGCAGATTTAAAATATTTGTAAGCAAAATAAAATTATAATCATCAATTTAATGGAAAATCTTATATTTATTTTTGGTACATCAAAATTCTCAAATGAGTAATGAATATATGTGTTTTCTCTTTTTTTTTTTCTTTTGCAAATTCTTCCTTCCAAACAAAAATATAAATAAGACATTGTTTAAGCATATTCAAGAACATAAGAACAATATTAATGCAAATAAATTATAAATAGTAATAGAGTTTAATCAAACTGATATAATGAAGTGTCTCAAAAAAAAAAGAAAAAAACTTAAACAATTTTGATCTCAACACTAATGATTTATTAAATTAACTCACTTATTATAAATTTGTGAGTATTAGAAAATTTAGAGTAATTATGCTAACTTTTCATAAATTATTTTTGAATAAATAAAAAGAAATTACTATATAAAAAACCATCGTATAAAAGAAAATAATTTTTTTCATCCAGCAATCTGTTGGTCATATGATGAATTGTAATTAGCAGTTTTTTTGATGTAAACATAGAAAAACTCTTTCTAAACATAAAATATAACAAATCATTATAAGTTGATGTACCTAGTCATGGTTTGTAAAATTGTTAGTTAGAACTGAATTAGCAGGCCAACTAACTGTATTATTAACAGTAGTTTCCCTTCTAATGTCAGTACAAGAACTCTAGCAGTGCAACTGCGAAACTTTATAAAAAAAAAATCTGAATGATGAGCTTTATTTCGCAAAAAAATTGCTTTAAAATCTGATAATAATTGAAAAGGATAAGAAAGGTCTTCTGTTGATCCTTAGGCTTACTTTGCTCTGGTAGGCAGTCCAGTAATGCAATAGTGTGACTCACAATTCCACACACATGGTACAAGTATATGAGTTAGAGTCCACCCAACCCAACCCAACCCATCAACTATGTATAAAAGTGGGTTACCTTTTTATCTTCTGATTGCTATATAGACATGACTGGAGTGAATTATATATACATGCATATATAAATATAGATTCAAGAACCATCAAAAGGATGCAGCAAAATTCTTATTTATTCCTAATTGAATTCTCACATGACAGACATCAAACTCCACCATATTTTGTCCCCCTTTTTAATTTCTAATACTTACTTCCTTCCAAAAATTAACTATAAATGATTGGCACTGTCTTCTTGGTTGGAATCCATACTAAATATTCTTTTCATATGAATCAAAGTTTTGAAGAAAAACTTGACATGTGGGAAAGGCTGCTAAGTTCTTCAGAAAACTAATAAAAATGGAGATAGAGCAGTTGTCAATTTTCAGAAACAATTTCAAACCTTGTATGGGGAACATATATAGACATAAATGTATGGGAATGCAGATAAGGAGAAAGAATTGTTCAATGTTGGAAATGTAATATTCATATGATTCTGACAAATCTACATCAAGTATATATAGAAAATACAGTATCGAATTGACGATAATATATGGACAATCTGAAAAGACAAATGTTAAGGTTTTGTCATAATGACTCGCTTGATGGCTCAGCAAAAAAACCATGTCCTACCTCTGGTTCATCATCAACTTTATGAAAACAGTCGATAGCTCTTTGCAAGAAAATATTTTCTTTTCCTTACAAATAAACGATACAAGACAAGACCTTCCTCCTCCATTATTCAACTGCCCATATGTCGGAGTACGGTCTCTGATAAGCATCATTACCATTTAATTATGCAGCTCAATTAGGATACAATCTCAATAAACAGTTTTTTTGTTAGTTTCCTACTGCAGCCTCATCAAAATTCTATATTTCCATCATTGCCATTTTTTAATAGGGTTCTTATATTATATATATAGTTTCTCCATACAAAACACAATCCGGAGGTTGAAATATGTGTCTTTATATAAATCTGCACTCGTCCATTATATAGGTATAGGCTACCGTACATGCATATGTATTTGAATGTGACTAGGGTTCAAAATTAATTAAAATTAAAAACGTAGGGTTAAAGATTGTGATTAATAATTAATTAGAGAATAATTGAGGCGACGTTAATGTAAAAAAGTTAAGCATGAAAAAGCTTAAAAGTGATATTCATGTCCTTTTCAAGTTATAGCAAAGGTGATCTTGTTTTTCTAATTAATTAAGCTTAATTATAAAGATTCTGAAATCAAATTAAGCATAATACGGCTGTCTGATTAGATTAGGATTAGCTTTATTTTATATAATAAAGTTGTGTTTCTTTGGTGAGAAACGTATATAGTTTTTCATAAAGAAGTTAATAATTTTTTGAAACTTGAAGATACTCTTTGCCCCACTAGATTATATGATATCTTGACCTAAGAAAAAAAGAAAGAATCGAAAGGCCCATGATTGTATTATTGAAGGGCATGACAGATTAACGGTATTTGATGAAATTATATGTTAGGAGGTTGCTGGCAAATGAAGCTAGTTTGTGATGGACACGGATGCATGAGATCAGATCAACAAAATAAAAATGTTGGGATCCCAGACATGGATGGTGGGTGTAGTGTTAGTGATGGAGCAAAAGTTAACAAGTTGAAAACAAGGGGATGATGCAGTTTTTAAGTGTCTTGTTGCTGATGAATTTATTGCTTTTTGTTCCGATTCATTTGCCTTTCTTTCTATCAATGTCAAGCTTCTGAACTTGACTCTGCTGCATCTTCAGGTTGACCCATCATCATATTATGTTCCAGCTTCTATATAACACCAACATTTACCACAAACAATAAATTATTGGTGCTTAATTCATCGTTCCTTCACTAGTTATTCTATTTTTTTCCAAATAATTGAAGAGGTTTTAGAAATATCAAGAGTAGTATTAGCTTTTGATGGTCCAGTCAATTAGCTAGGATAATAACAGCTTATATTAGTCGTTGGCTCAGCAATCTTGCTTTCATGACTCTTGATAGATGCCTTTGGCAACCTATCTAATTACGCTTCAAATTCAATATTCCCACCGACTAATGTAAATATTTTTTTATCAACCTATCTAATTACACTTTTAAACATTCTTTCTAAGATTAAGAAATTATAAAATTCTTTGTGAGATTTATATTGTTACTCTACTTTTAAAATAGACTATTTTATCCATATATTTTGATAATTAATTTGTCATTCTGTTAAAATAACAGAAAATATATATATGAATAAAAGTCATTGAAAACTAAAACTTTTTCCTGTAATTATACAACTATATATGTGATTGGATAGCAAGTTGCAAACTTATGTCCATCTATAATTCTGAATATTGCCCCTTTTTAAGAAATGAAAATTGTAAATGTTGAATGGAATGACGCAATTATTTAAAGTTGTCTTCTTTTTCTTTTTCAAATATTCCAACTCTGGATATATTTGATAGAAATGGCCATGAATATATCATTATCAACCAGCCATTGATGAAAGAAAGAAAAAGTTTATGACTATATATATACATGTTTTTCGTTGGACTTATCTAGCTATATAGGGTTAATTCTTTTCATTTTGTCTAATATGTACGCAAATTTTACATGCACTTATTATGTACCCAAATTCTTTAAAAAACAATACACACACATATAATTTATCATCACTATAATTTTAATAATTTTTTAAAATTATAACTAAAAAATATTATTAAAAAAAAAAAGCTCCTGAAACAAATAAATAAAAATATTATTTGAGTAAAAGTATATTTTAATTCTTAAATTTAAGAATAAAAGTATGAAATTTTTTTAGTCATTCATTTGTTTTCCATTGGTAAATTCTAAAATTGATGATTTTTTTTTTTTTTGTTATGAAATGTAGATGTTGTAATTTTATATAGTTTAAAAATTATGTTTTTCGTTAAAGAGAATAATGTACGGATCTAAAAATATTGTTGAATAAAATTGAATGATTGGGATTGTAACACTAATAAAAAAGACAGTATTGATGATATGTTATTTCCTATAAAAATATTATTACATGATAGGTGCCTAAATGTATATAATATGTGAATTCTATCGTTTCAATTTCAGGAAACAAAAACAAATAAAAAAGCTTTACCTCCAAATAAAATGAGATTGTTTATTTCTATTCATTTGTTTAATTGAGAAAAAAGAAATTTACAACCTATAACATTTTAAATTTCTTCATTTTAAGGAATTTTAGAATCCATATCAGATTTTACTAATTTTATCATTTATATTATTATTAATGTATGAAGCATTTTTATTTTAATTTGAATGTATTATTAAAACTTCATGAATTTATAATTTTTTTAACTAAACCATATTATTTAAGCTATATTCGAAAATAGTGGCTGAGTTAGTGTTTAGATTAGTCAAAATATTAAAAACACTTTTTTATAATGTTTGGTAACATAACATTTTAAATAGATTTTAGAGGTTAAATTAATATTTTATAAAAAATTAATCTTTTATCATTTAATTGCTATCAATTAGTGGTTAATAAACCGTTACCAAAACAAATAATTTTACCGAACAGAAATTATATAAAATTTAGAATGACTATATAATTTCATTAAATCTAATTATTTCATATTACGTGGAATGGCTTTCACTGATTTTAATAATTTCAAGTTTCATCAATTCAAACAGAAGTACAATATTTTTATTAATTTAAATGGTTCTGTGGTTTTGGTACATGTAAGGCTTACCCCTCAAAAGAAAAAAAAAAGAAAAAAGAAAATTAATAATAGAATTCTTGAACATAACCTGTAATGTCAATTTTAACAAGGGATGTAAAGTTGTAAACACTATATTCAATTATTTTTTTCTCTTTTTTTACCAATTATTAGTTTAAATATCTAATCTATACATAAAATAACAAAATTGAAATGGAACCTTTTTGGTCATCAAACCAGAAGCATCATTACATCAGTAATGGCTAATTAAACTTACTGCTAAATCAATGATGAATCCCAAGATAGGATTATTAATTTTCTCAATAATTTAAATTGTCGGGAAAAAAAGTATTATATATTAATCAGTTATATGTAGATATTCCATTTTAATTAATCTGGGCTGGAAATAAATTGTTGTTAAAATAAGAATTATTATTAATAATCACACATATCATCAACAATGATGAAAATTGAAAAAACAAAATATGGGCATTGCCAACTTTATCCATGCCCACTTATGCTCTTCTTTTTTTCTTCATCTTTATCTCCCTTCTTCTTCTTCTCTGTTATTGATGAATGAAAAATAAAAAGAAGGAATCCAATACCCAAAAAGAAAACTCAACAACTTGTCTTAATCAAATCTCAAATCTTAATTAATTTTATATTAAATTTGATTAATAATTAATTAATTAGTTTAATTAATTAATTAAGGCTTAAACCTTTGCCTGCAAGATTGGCAAGTGATCTCCATGCACGTAGAATCAATCTGCCTCGTAGCTCTTTCTTTCATTCTTTCAGCTTTTTCAACTTCTTCTCTTGCTCTTTGCCACATATTTCTTGCCTTTGCGAACTCCGATTGGGCTAATTCCATTTCTCTCCTCGTCAGCTCTCTTACTCTTTCTGCATACGCTTTTTCAATGGCGGCCAATCGAATTTGCTCCGCCGCTTGCCATTTCAACGCATCCACGCAACTCGTTTCCGACGATGGAGCTTGGATTGGACTTACACTGATTGATAATTGCAAGTCTAGCGACGGTCCTCCGAATTGACGGTGGTGATGATCAGATGATGTGTTATTATTAATATTATTATTCGCCGGCGTTCGATACCTGATCATCGAAGAAGAATCCGGAAGGCGAGACGATATGTGTTTATATGAACAAGAAGGAGAAGCTAAAGAGTTTTGTGACGGAAGTAGCTGTAACTCTTTATGACCATAGTCTTCCATTAAAGAGAAGAAGAAGAAGAAGAAGAAGAAGAAGAAGGTGTTTATTTAAGGTCTGGGTGGCTGGCCAAGGAAGAGGGAACAGTTAAAGTCGCAAACACGGCTGCCTATATATAATTCTTAGACTGGCTTAAATTACCATTTAGCCCATGTTTTCCATGCAAAATGACCTAACCACTTGTAATTTTCTACAGTGACAATACTACCCTTTTTATTTTCACGTGAGGCTGCTCACCAGAGAGACCATGACCATACCAGACCAGCCAGCCAAATGGCTAAGCAAAACAACAAGATCCAACCAAAATTGATATAAATCTCAGTTTATTGTACAATTTTTCGGTTCCATTTTTAAATCAAATTAAACTAATTACAATTTTTCAAAATGGAGAAATGTAATTCGAAAAAAAAACTTTTTATAACAAAAAAATTATAGAAATTAAATTTTATAAAAAAATAAATTTTTAACTTTTAAGGAGTAATTGAAATATGTTGTTATTTAGTCTTATTGAATATTATTTATTATAAGGTAAATAGCTAAGGGAAAATTGCAACTTGAAGTTATAGAAATAATATATATGTTTATTGTCAAGAAAAAAAAAGAAATAATATATGTTTAAGAGTAATTAGAAAAGGGTAGTTTGGAGAGTATGAGAATTCCGTTGTAGAAAGATCCAAAAGGAAAGCTAAAAAAAATAACGGATCGCGTTATTGAGCTATGAGTAGCTTTTTTGTGTTGTAGCGAAGTGTTTGTCTCACCTTTTTAATCGTCTTTTTAATTTTGTAATTTTATTATTGACTTAATAATCCCTTTTTTATAATTAGAGGAGATGAGGATGGAGGAGAGGAGTGTGGGTGTGTAATAATTAGACTCGCACGTGCACCAAGTATTGTTTAGGAGGAGGTTTTTGGGCCTTTTTTCTTTATTTATCAGAAAATTAAATAAAAAAAACAGAGAGAGAAAATGGGGTGCTTTGGACATGGATTTAAGCTTTATGGTAGGGCTAAGGTTGTCGGGCCCTCAGTTTGGAAAAAAGTCGTTCGCTTTCTAACTCAGCAGCTCACGCTCCGGGCAGAGTCGGCACGTGGGATGGCCAACCTGCTTTGCCTCACCATCATTGTGCGTACTCACTCTCTTTTCTGGGCCGTTCATCTCATCTCATCTTTTGATTTTATTATTTTTTTCAATTCTTCATCGTTGTGTTGCAAGAAAAACAAATTTTTTGTGCTCAGGAATCTCCTTCGTTTTTAGTATTTTCCTCGTTTTTAACCATCAAAAGTCGCAGTATTATTGTTGCCTTTGGTTTTATGTCATGTTTTAGACAATTTAATGTGGATTTCCAATTCCAATAATGCATAAAATAGATTTGATCTGACAAAAATTCCTCTAATTACTATATTTTATTTCTCTCTCATTTTGCAAATTCCAGATAATCTTTTATTTTTAATCTATACATTAAGAGGTTTGTCTTAATTAATTACTTAGTTCCTATTTTTTTTTTATTAAAAAAATCCATTTAAAACAACATCACATTCAGCCTTTACCTTTTGTTAAGTGCATGTAAGAAGATTATGTGCAAAGATGTCGATTTCGAATTATTACACAAAATCATATTAATTTGTGTGTGACTGTTCTTCGAATTTGATTGATTATCATTTGTTTTATCCATTTGGAAATAATGAGAACATTTGCTTATTGATCCACTAAATTTTGATGAGAATATATTTTATTTTTATCAATATTTCCTATTAGTTTGTTCATAAAAAAAAAATTCTCCTATTACTAGTAAGTCTTATTCTAATATTTCATTTATACAATATATAAGATTTATTCCCTTTCACTATATAGTACACGATTGCCTAATCAGACTTTCTTAATATCTTTCAAACCATGTTGAATAAAAAAAAAAAATCTTTCAAAACTAGTGACAATGAGACATTCACTTTCCCATAAACAATGTAGTAATAACATATCAAATGGTAGTGTTAATTGGATCTATTTTATGGTCATGTCAGAAAAATGGACAACTATCCTTTAATATTTATGTCTATTTATATTATACTAGATAATGTCTTATTTTTTCTGAATAATGATTGACTCTATAAAAAAATTATGGATCCATATAAGAAATAAAAGATGATAATGTGCATTAATTATAAAAAAAATGCAATGAAGATAAATTTTTAAAATATAATATATATAACTATCACACCTTCCATTATGTATAATACTTGTAATAACATTTGAGATGTTATAAAATGTTATAATAACGTTTGAGATGTTATAATTTTACTATTTTATCATCATATTGGATATTTAAAATACGAAAGAGTTTATCCAAAAATAATAAATTATTACGGATTTGTCACATTGTATATTGTAAAATGTTTTGAGACATATGAGACAATTAATGTTGTTAATTAAAATTTGAAACATTGACAAGTTCTTAATTAAAAAACTTAAAAAATTCATAAAATATAAAGTTAAATTTAAAACATCTATCAATTACATTAACAAATTGCACCAAACTTCTCTTAATTTACTTATCTATGTACTAATACAAAGATAAAGAAAAGATTGAAAATTAGTTGAAAATGTATATCTATTAAATAATAAAAAGCTGAAAGGGATAAGTACTGTTCACGCTACAGTTCCATCCCTCAGCTTTCAAACGGTGTCGTTCCATTTAACGGAACTATTTCGTCTTCTTTTCTCATATCCGCCGCCCAAACCGGCCAACCACCCAGACTCTCAAACGACGTCTCCTCGCCGCGCCTCCAGCCTGTACTCTTCTCCTTTGGTGTTCTTACCGTCCGACGATGACCAATCACTCACCCTCTCAGCAACGCCGATCTCCAACTATACCTTTTTTTCCGTTTTGGTCTTTCAACCGCCCAATTCTGCCAATCACCTCTTCTCTCAAAACATCACGACTTCTTTCTTCAGCTTGCCTCTCACCGGTCCAGATTGATATGCGCTTTCATGTTGCCTATGGTTTTATCTATCCATTCATCTTCTTTCTCCCATAACGAACGACTGCCCAATTCGAAGAGAAGCTGTTTTTCGGCGGCTCTCTATCATTTGGTCGATCATCAACCCGCTCGTCATCGACGTCCATAACTTGAATCTATACCGATTCAGTTACTAGGTAACGATGTCTTATCTTTTATCTCGGCCTTTTTGCTATCGATTTTTCATTTGATTTCTGAAAAACTCTGCAATGAACTTCCAAATCGAATGTCTGACTCAACATAGAAAGTTAAATCAGAAAACTTAGAATGAAGCAACCTTCAGGTGAATTCATTATACTAATATTTTTTCTTAATTTTTAAAGACAAAAAATTATGTAATGTGTTTTCTGTTCCTTTATTTTTGGATTTGAAATTTGTCCTTATATAACTCAGAAATTTGGTTTTTTGTAGGCAGTAAATAGTCTTTATTTTGGAAGCTTGAATCTCTGATTTAATTTAATCCACATTTTTTCACAGATACACGATGATTGATATATAATTCTGTTTTTCGTTATTTTCCAACTTGGAATCAGTTATCATAGTGATATGTAATTCATATTTTTTTCCTGCGGTTAGCAGTGGAGCGTCTTTAGATCTGTTCCCTGTTCTTCATTGGCGGAGTTTGAATGTAATAGTCTTATCCTATGATTAAGTGGATCTTTCGGCCTTTCTTTAATTGTTAAAACAAGTTTTGTTATTCAATCAGGTTTATTTATGTTGTTTTGAATATTGGGTTAGCGTAATTTTTTTGTTACGATGGATAATTACCCATTTCTTTGTTCTTCACTTATAATATGATAGGGAATATGGTATGTTTGTTACTGGATTCATCCTCTGCATAATTAGTGGATAATTAATTAACTAATTATGATCTCTATCATCTATGCATGCACTCTTTCATTTATCCATACATCTATCATCTTTGCCTTACTGATTTTTTTTTTTTTTTTTGGTTATCCTTATACCTTAACGTGGCTGCGATCGACTTCCGCCACCGACCAATAGTATATCTCAGTCTTGGATGGTGACTGACCATATCCCAGTCACGTGATCTCCCTCTACCTTTCCATTTTATTTATTTTGTTGTTCCTTTTTTCTCCTTAAGATGCTTCAGGGTTTTGTGGTGAATGTTTTCCAGTTTAAAAATGATAAAGTGTTGGAAGCGGATGGTATTTTGTGGAAGACTTTTGTTGTCAAGTTGATGAAGGAGAACAGTAGGGTTTTGACTCTCTACACTTGTGAAATAAAATATGTCCTGTTTAAATTTTAGCGTATGCCTTTGGAATTAAATAATAAATATTTACTTATTAGTTGGTTTAAAGTAATTGTAAATTATAGTAAAAAGAAGCAATTTAGTATTATATTCTCTTTTTTTAGTGGAAGGTCATGTTTACAATTTATTAACTTATTTGTAAATTAATTAATCTATCACAATGCTTTAATGAATTTGCTCTTAAAGCAACGCGAGGGACTTACAAAAGGAGGTGGGACTCAAACATAAATATATATAAGAAAATAAATTATTTAAATATGAATTAATTGAGGATGGGAGATTAAAAAATAACAAAAAGAAAGAAAGTGTGTAGTGTAGGAGATGAGATGGTGCTGCAAATGAAGATTCTGTACAGACTTTAAGCATGTGCAAAGCTTGATTTTATCAATTACATGTGTTGTTATGAACAAGATTGGATTCATAAAAAGTTGAGTATATAATAGTTTTATGCTAGTGTCTATCTTTTTAGATACCAACAAATTATTTCAATTTTCCTTCTTTTGCTTGAAGAAGAATAGTAGTTGGGCCTCTCAAAAACCAAGTCAAACTCCTCTTACAACTTTTCTTAATTTTTGTAATAAAAATAAAATAAAATAGTATAAAATTTTAATTAGTAGCTACTAAATTTTAACAAAGTTTTTCTTTTAAGTAAATGCTTCTTTTAAATACTTCAGTAATAAGAAAAATCAACCACAATATAAAGAGAAACCACCTCCCCAATTTGAAATTAGAATAATTATAAAAATTCGAAAAAAATATCTGCTCTAAGTTATCAACCACAAACAAACCCATTTAATTTGTGATATTTTGGCAGGTAGGGGTGACACTTGGACTCATTTTATTCATGTGAAATATATGATTAGATAAAAAGATAAAAATATATGTTGAGAGTGGGATTTGAACCCACGCCCTTTCGGACCAGAACCTTAATCTGGCGCCTTAGACCAACTCGGCCATCTCAACTTGATGTTAATTAAACTTGCAAAATATTATTTGTCTTTAAGGAACCTAGAATTGCCCCACAATTCTTTCCCATTTAACCAATCTTAAATGTAACCAAATACAAAATTTCTGCATAAAAAAAAAAATACAAAATTTCAGTCCTCCAAATACAAATTAAAGATTTATAGATAATGCAATTTGCCTTTGTTTTGTGTGAGTTTAAGTTATATCAACTTACCTCTAGACTAAGACTTGTATGTAAAATTTGCTTTTGCTATTTATTTAACAATTAATATGACAGTAATGAATGTGTAGATAAAGTTTAGGAAACGTATAAATGCACTAAAAAAAACCCTCAATCAATGACTGATAGATGAATGCTAGGAACCAAAAAGATCATAGGAAAGGCTACGTCCTATAAGTTAAGGGCAGACCCAAGCCAACGCAAGCTAAAACTATTGTACAATTAAGGTGGGAGCAAGGGGGCATGTGAAAAGTCTCAGAAGGCTTTGGAAGTTTATGTGTGCTAAACGGCTGCCTAAATAGCCCACCAAACTCCATTCAGGACAATCATTTTATATCATGGACTCCAACTAATGCTTTAGGGTATTAAGGTCCCATGCAAAGTCCCCACCCTCTCTAAAGTGCCCCAACCATTTATCGCATAAAAGACAGGTTTCATGTGGTCCATATACGTGCCCTAACCTAACATATCCCCTCTCATATATGTAACATGCATTGTACTGCTAATTTCTTTTGCATATTTCACTCGATGTCCCATTTTTAGACATATCAACAATTTAGTTGAATTCGAATTCGCTAATTGTGAGCACCTCAAAGAATAGGACATCTGAATAAAAATTTTAATATGGTATTACTAATTTCTTTAATTATTTTTGTTTGTAATATAATAATGTTTTTTCATAAAGTAGTAATCCTAAAGCTCGAAACTCAATTTAATATTTATTGGTACAAATAAATAAAATTATAAGTATCCAATTTGAGGAGGCTTAAAGTAACTTTATCAAAAACTTCAAAGAAAATTTTTAGTGTACTAGTATTTGAAATAATTTAACTTTTTTTTAGTACCTATAATTACAATTTGATGCCAAGAGAGTTCCTAAAAATTACATTTTAATTTCTTAAGAAAAAGATCCCTTCCTCACATTGCTGGGATTGCATTTACGCTACTGAATAAAGAATAGGAAGCATAACTCAATTTCTCCACTATCAACGGAAGCCCCTAGTCTTGCTAAAAAAATTGAATCCCCTTAGTTCACAAATAAATATCATTTTTCAGTTTCACTATTTACAATATTTTTATAAAAAGAAGTATAATCATATTATTTTTACATTTTTTTTTAAATAAATTTTTAAATTTTATGAAGTAAACCTTATCTAAAATAAGATACTTTTATAAAAAAAATTGACTATTGTTTGGACTTTGGATGGAAAGAATTTCGTTGCGTAGTAATGAGGCCGAAAAGTCATTGTTGGGTCGCATTCCGTCCTTTATTAGCAACTTTGGGCCCGTATTTAACAGAAGCATTTGACCCGTACAAGTTAATCGGATCTCACCCGAACCGCGTCGGATTTCCGCTCCGACACGCGCGGGTTGTGGTAATGGAGTCTTTCCCCGCCTATTTCGTTTTCTTTTTTCTTTTTTCCCGCTATTATTTTCGAGTACACTGCGGCGGCGAAATTTTCTCCCGATAGCCAAAGCTGTTTCTCGGATTTTCCTGCGGTTTCTCAGTTGCCAAACTTGATGAATTCTCGAGAAATTGTTCTTGTCTCTACAGCAACGATCTTCAGTGCATTGACATCAGCACTAGCAGTTCGTTACTTTTTCTACAGCCCCAGAAAGCGGCTTTCCCCTTGCGATTCATCTTTAAATGGCGTGGTTTCAAGGAAATGTTCATCTCAGAGTCCGTTCGATCCCTCCAAACGCAAAATGTTAGTTCAATCGAATGTTACTTGTTTCCATTTCGCTATTGAACTTTAGTATTCACAATTTTAAGATCCTTTTGGGTTTTGTTCGGTTTAAAATTACTGCAGATATTTGTCATGGGACGATTATTTCATGGCAATTGCATTTTTATCAGCTGAAAGATCAAAAGATCCTAACAGGCAGGTCATTTTCTTATTCTTTTACTTGTCTTATTTTTTAAAGATATGATAATTGTAACTGTAATTGTAAAAATTGCAACTTATTAAGAAATAATCACTGTAACTTTAAATTAATTTCTAGTAAGTAGTTTGAGAAGTATTAGTGTTTGATTGTGAATTGATGTTTGCAGGTGGGAGCATGTTTAGTTAGTCAAAATGGCATAATTCTTGGTAAGTCATAGTGTTGAAGATGAATTTGCATTTTTCTTCAAAAGGAAAACCATGTTAATGCATTTTGCTAGATAGTGGGAATGTGAAGTAGCACAAGCAAGTTATGTGGTATAAATTATCAATTGCTTAAACTTGTTTTGTGTTCATGTTCATATCAAATCAAATCATCAATAATTCACGCTTTTCTGTATGAACATAACTGCTGTGTTATGTTTAACTTGTACTAATTTCTTGGTTTAGGAATTGGCTACAATGGATTTCCCAGAGGTTGCTCGGATGACAAACTTCCTTGGGCAAAGGTTAGGAATAGTATAAGATTTGCCAAGTTTCTTATACTTTAAAAGGATTAATTTACTATAATCCCTGCTGTTATGTTTCAGAAATCTAGAAATGGGAATCCTCTGGAGACAAAGTATCCGTAAGTCTTATGCTTTTATTAGCTTATTATCAATTTCCTGCATACCGCGTAATTAACATGATACGTGCTCTTCCTAAAGTTTTACGGATTCAAGTATCATTTGTGTCCTCTGTGTGTCGGGCATCATATCATTTTTCAGGGTTTTAATCATTTTTTGTTATTCGGTTGCATATGTATTAATATGGTCTTTCCTAAAAAAAACCCTTTGGTTTGTTCCGTCTGTTGTGTTGCAGTTATGTTTGCCATGCGGAAGTTAATGCTATCCTGAACACAAACCATGCTTCTGCTGCCGGTCAGGTTAGAAATAGCTGCAGTTTAATTTTCTATATTCTATTAGCACTTTCTCTGTGCTCCTCTTGGTTTTGCTTTTGCACTTTTGCCAAATAAATCGAATGTAGATTATGGATGTCCAAAACCCAAAAAAGTAAGAAAATGTTTCTATTTTGATATTTGCAGAAGCTTTATGTGACCATGTTCCCTTGCAATGAGTGCGCCAAGATAATCATTCAGGTTTAACAATCATGCTGTTGGACACTAGATAAACTTGCTTATCTATCCTCTTGAAATTCTCATCTTATTTTATAGGTGCTATATGGATTTACCTACTTCCTTGTTGCAGTCAGGTGTATCCGAAGTAATATATTTCGTGGAGAAGAACTTGAGTAAGTCTGAAACAGCATACACTGCTTCGCACAAGCTCCTATCTATGGCTGGTATCAAAGTATGTGGCTTTTCCAGGTTACTAGGTTTTGATTATATACAGTCTGAGCTTATCTCCAATTTTCATTATGAACTTAATTAATTAGCTAGAATAGAAAAGCAAAAACCTGCAGTATTGCCTTAAAAACTTAACTTTCATGATTTCAGGTAAGGAGACATCAGCCCCAAATGGACCAAATCTTGATCAAGTTTGAAGATCCCTAGCAAACTACTATTATCACATTTATTCATTAAGCTTCACGAGGGTTTGTATCTTCCTGGGCTATATTGACCATAAGTTCCTCCCACTCATTTGAACATCATCTACGGGATTTGGGTCGCAGAAAGACGTTCAATGTGATGTAATTTGAATTTGCTAGACTACAATGTAAAATATTGGAAACGGGTATTCCCCATGTATGATGTATCCCTCAAGTCAACAGCCTATTTTATCCCAAATTATAACCATCTCCTTTAGAACCTAAGGCAGGTAGTACACAAATACATTTACAATGGAAACGTTTTTCTTTCTATTAATAATATATATATAAGCAACAGTGAAATAGAAAGAATAATTTTTCAAAAACCACTGGTACATTCTTTTGAGGGAGAATAAAGTATATAGTATGTTTTGATGTATAGTAGATAGTAAATAGTATATTATTTTATAACCTCATTAAATAGCGTGTTGAATCTTTTAATAAAAAATATATTTATTATTTGAAAAAAATAAAATTTTAATTAAAAATAATTAAATTATTAAATTTTATAAACTGAAAATTGAAGAATCAGTGTTGCTGCCGGAGAAGAAAGCTGAAGTTCTGGCTTTGCCGTCGCAGTTTTCTCCATGTGCATTAGATTAGAGATTTGAGGGCACCGGTCGAAAGTCCACAGTCCGATGAGTTGTCCTATACCCTTAACATCACCATTAGAACAATGGAAGCTGACCAAAACAAAGGATAAACACTGAAACACAGCTACTACGGAAAACTTAATTCTTCTACTTCTGGTTGAGTAACAACACGAATCAAATAGTTTCCTGCTAGAATACAGTCAAAGAACTTGTTATTGACATGATTCCAATTTTCATCTAGATACGGCAAGCACATGGACTGTTTACGAATAGGCAGCGGTTGTGTGAGATCGATGACAGAAAAAAAAGGAAGAAGATGAAATTTGGCCAACATTACATTTCAATATTTAAAGTTATTTAATATTTTCGGTTTGATTTTTTTATAGAATAAAATGTAAAAAATGTATTGTCCAGGTATTTTAATGTAAAAATAAAGTTTATATATTGATAGGTACGCAAAAAATCAATTTATTAATTGTTTGGTACGTAAAAATCAAATTTTATACTTATTTACATTTTGAAATCAATATATAAACAATTAAAAATCAGTAAATAAACAAACATTAAATTTATATGCTGATAAATATATAAATATCAATTTTATATATTGCTAATTATATAAAATATCAAATTTATAATAAGTATATAAATATAAAATAACTATTTATATACTGATAAGTATGGAAATAGTAATTTTATATATTTATAAAATATCAAATTTATATATTTGAAGAGTATATATATCATTATAAGCACATAAAAACTAATATATAAAATACAATTAGTATATTAAATTTGATATTTATATACTGGTCAACATATAAATATTGATCTTATATATTGAATTGTTTGATATATAAATACAACATTTATATACTGAGTAGTATATAAGTCATCATAATTATATATAAATCAATATATACACAAACAACCAGCATGTAAAAATTAATATTTATATATTATCCAATATATAAATATTGGTTTTATATACTATATTGTTAGGTATATGCATATATTGACCAGTATATAAATCACAATAAATGTATAAACATATAAGATATATTATATTTTTTAAGCAAATATCGAATTTATATACTTATAGGTATAAAAAATCAATTTTATATATTATTTTTTTGACAATAAATAAAGTTTATATATTGATAAGTAAGCAAAAATCAATTTTTGTACTGATTTATATATTGATGGATATATAAAAATTAATTTATACACTAATTTATATATTGATAGGTTAAACAAATAAGTTTGTTACATTTTAATTTATAACGGACTTAAATGAAAAGTTTAAGAAACTTCAGGGATGAAGTTAAAGTTTTGCTTAAATGTTCATCTCCGACCTCTTCTTATTGAACAAACGCAGCACCTTACTTCAACACGCTGCCGTTTACTATAGCGTGACACCTTGAGCAGGATCTTTCTGGATAGGCCAAAAAAAAAAGGATCAAAGTGATAATTTACCACTTCATTCCCTTCGCAAAGACCAGTTGTGAGAACCCTAACCGCCGCTAACTTCTCCAGCCTCGTTCCGCCATCACCACCGCCGGAGGTGACCTCCAAATGGTCACACCGGTCAGACACAAACATTGGCAACAAGTATTGGTGGCAATCGGCGACTGAAAATCCAGAAATCGCAAGAGAACTATATTGCAATTTCTGAATGTTTGACTGCAATTCCCACCAATCTCCGCCACCCAAAACACCTCCTTTTACACCACCGACAGCCACTTACGAGGGTTTTAGCCACCTTCGGTTTCCATCAAATCAAGAACACCCAAAAAAACTTCTAGCTCCCATCAATTTCAAGAATGTTATTCAATGCCAAATGAAGAATAGTTGCAATTATTTTTTTTTAACTCGAAAATCAAACAATAATCCAGCAATTTTATTTATTTATTTTTAGGAAAAGAGTATAAAAGTAAATGCCTGAAAAATCCTGCTATTTAGTTTATTATCAATATTTCCTACTATTTACTACTCTCAAACTTGAAATCCTACTATTCACTAATATTTCCCTTCTTTTAAATTGCTTAACGTCACACTGTAGCCATAACATAATTTATTTTACTAGTATTGAATCTTCGAAATTTAAACTCACTGCTCAGACCCAAAAAAAAAAAAGATCAGTCGTCATTTGATATATTCTATCAGGAGGCAAAAAACTAGTATTAACTTATGGAACTTTAAACTAACTGCAAATATGGATTAGATCTTTTAAGCTTCTGTTTTTTCTGAGACCTAGTTTTTACTTCTTGATATATATCGAAAACTGGTCCTTGAGGACTAAGGAGCATTGAGAGCATCAAGTTGCTTCCTGAGTTCTTCAAGGTCATCAACTGGAGCTGTAGCTGTTTCAGCAGCTGGCAACTTCTCAAACTCATCTGCACTTGGGAGCTCCCGTGCAAGACCTTCCGGAAGGGCATCTGTAAAAATTGAACAAAATAAAGAAACTAAATAGATCACATATATGAGATTCAGATGCAACATGCATATGGAGTAAGCATAAAACCATAGTGTTTTATACAAGTATTAGATTGAGACTAAATACTATATGCAATTGAGGATATTTTAATATGCCAGTTGAGTAGAAGAGAAATATTTTCCTGTAATATTTTTCAAGAATAAAGACATTTTTAAAAGCATCATACAAGAATTGGACAGTTTCTACTCCAGTGGTGCGATCTGCTTTAACTGTTCCCAAAAATGAAAACATCTGCAATCTAACTTTAATGCATGGACAAAAAAAAAAGCATATCAGTTTATATGCTCTGTTGGAAATGCAATGCCAGAATACTAGCATCCATGCAACATAACTTGTGAAAAGTTCAGATTGAAACAATTTCCCATTTACCATTCACAGTCCAAACTTCTCAGAGTAATAATGTTTAAGAATTGTTTATCACCAAGGCATCCATTGTCCATAATCATATAATGGAAGACAAACTTTAAAGATCACCTGAAGTTGTGGTTTCTGACCCTTCCACCTCACTATCATCCACAACACTGAGAATCACAACAAAGAGTTTCAACAAACTTTAGTCGATAAGTTCCCATAAAGAAAAATATAATAAAGAATGAGAAACATACAAGTAATGTGTAATTTGCATATTTATCTTCATTACCTTATGTTCCATTCATTATCGGTGTGAAGTGCAATTTCTGTAACTAGTAGTGCTTCTGCCTCGAGCTTTGCTTTAGCTGCAGCATCCCTCTCTGGCTTTGCAAGGATGTATTCTTTCTACACAATAATCACAGTTCACATAATTAGGGAGAAAAATATCAAATACACCAAACAATTAGTTTTCGAACAATCAACTGCCTTCTGAGTTTTGAATACTCAAAGGACATTAATATCTGATACCTGACGCTCCAAACAAGCAGTATTTGAACACTGAGGATTTGGCCTCATTTCCATGGTTGGGAAGTAGTCTTTAAGAGAATTGTATCCCTGCGACAAATAAATAAAGTCAGAATACGTCAAAATGAGTCGGCCCAAGGAATGTAATGCAACTACTGATTTCTTTCCCCTCAGGAAACAGCATAATTAAGAAGATTTAAACTTCCACAAAAATGTCATAAATTCATGTGAAGTATAAGCAAGTACCTATCTGAGCAGTGAGAAAAAGGGTTATGCTAGAATTACCAGGTATGGGGATACATATCCAAATTGTAACAAGAGTTTCAGTGTGTTTTGTACCAAAAGCCCTGCAACAACTCCCTGAAATTCATTTCAGATCACAAGAAATGAGAACATCAATAACAAACATAATCTGTAGAAAAATTCAGCAAAATAACATCATACTCAATTGGCTATGCATTACAACATTACCAACCACAAAATC
The DNA here is from genome assembly GCA_948099555.1 of Croton setiger. NCBI lineage: Eukaryota > Viridiplantae > Streptophyta > Magnoliopsida > Malpighiales > Euphorbiaceae > Croton > Croton setiger. Next base: position 37,652 of record CANUEY010332694.1, on the reverse strand, counting down.
TTTAAGGTTTCTTTGACTACTACATTTCCCTATTTGAGCACGAGCTCAAGGGAAAACTATGCATTTTAAAAGAGAGAAGTTTATTTAGGTTGTGAAGAAGTTACCATTGTTGTAGGCAAAGATGCTGCACAAACCCCCTCCCGCTTGAGAGTGCGCTCGTCTACACCAGATGCTACAACCTAAACATTTTATTGTAACAACCATACTTAATCAACAGGTCACCAGAAAATTAAAACGTAGGGAAAAAAGGTATGAGAGCAATTTGCTGACAGAAAAAAAAGTACTATGGAAATTTCAAAGCAACACTTTGCTGCATTAAAGATCCTTTAATTATAGCTGAAATCCAAAAACTTAAAGAATAGTTTCTCCAAAAAAAAAAAAAAAACACTTAACTAACATACCAAAGGAGGTGCACATGCAAAACATGCAGTTTCTCCAGGAATCAGTAGTTGTATGTGACCTGATACAGCATCTTCAGATACACCTGCCAAAAGATATCTTCTTTTAATATCATGAAGACATGCCACAAATGTGCAATCAAAATATACAATAATTACAAACTCTAAATTTAAGTCCTTGAAGATTGGAAAAATTATGCAAAAATGTAATTGGATTTTGCAAATTTAAGTCGAAAGGATAAAGTTTTTGCATGTCTGCAAACAAATTTGAGAACATACATTCCATTATGTTGAACATATTGTTAATAAATATTATCACAGAAGTAGTAGAAGATTAGGCTCATTGATGAATGGCTTAATGCTACAACTACATCCAATACCTTCAACCTTTTTGTCTTTACCAATAAGATATTATTACATCCACCAACAAGAATATGACAAGAAATAAGCATTAAACTTGGATGATTTCATGAAACATATTTGTGAACATTAAAAGATCATAAAAACTCAAAATAATCTCTTCCACGATAATTTAGAATAACAAGCAAAAGTAATGTCCTTACCAGACTCCATCCACGTTTGATTCAGTTCATTACAAGCCTGCACAAGCACAATAGAAACTTTCCAAAGAAATTTAGAATATGAAAACAATATAAGCATCCTCACCAAGAGAAACAAAATATATACCAGGACTGGAACCTTCACATCAAGAAGGTCACCAGACCATGCACTTGTCACTAAACAAAATGAAAAAGGAAATAAATGTTGTGCTACAACAGTCTACTTTACCTGGTTAACGGCCATCCTTGCTTCATAGTTATCCACACAGCTTAAGACAAGATCTACTCCACTGCCTTCTTTACTTGGGCGAAATGATTTGTTTTTTAAACTTGACATGAAGGTATCAAATCCTTGCACTGTTGTGATGTTCAGCGTATAACTCTAAATAGAAAAGACACAATCAAAAAGATCTAAGAAAAAATAGTAGAAATTCAGTAAATTGAAAGCAATCTTCTTCAGAGACTTTAATGACCTAATAGAACCAAACTATTCACAAGCATAAAGGACAAGTGGGCCTGCACTTCTTCATTGAGGTTTCTCCAATTCAAAGGGAATGGGTGCACGAGCGCGATTCATAACAGAAATGATATGATCGAAAGAAATATTGAGGTGATATGTTTATTATAGTCAAGAAGCCACGTGAACAGAAAGTTTCACTCACACACACCTACCTCAAGCACAACATCAGGATTTATATCTGAAAGGGTCTGAACAGCGGCATCGGTCTTTGTCATGCCAACCTAAGAAGTAAGATTGTAAAAGTTTGTAAGTGAACAACAACAATACAAGCTGCCTTTAATGCAAATAGGCAAACCAGTTGTTTGAATTAAATATACTAATACCAGATCAACATGGCCATCAGGAAAAAGAACCTATATAGTATTATTGAAAAGATTCCAAGTTTTAGACGCATATTGCTTCAGGAATTAAATAGCCTAATAGAAAAATAAAAAACCTGTTCTGGGCGAAAAAAAAGTCTATTCATGTTGGCCAACTCCACTTTGTCATAATCATACAACAAAAGACGACCAATGCCACATCTTGTTAGCATCTCAGCTGCAACACTGCCAACACCACCAATTCCCTGTGGTTGGATAAAAGACAACCAATTAAAAAAGAATCATAATCATTAGCATAATCATAACTGAATGTGAAAAGGAACTACATTAGACTAGATGAAAAACTGAACTTTTTTCTTTTCAAAGAAAAACCAAACTTTTGGTAGATTAAGTTTAACAAAAAGAGAAGGCATATCAGATAGTGCAGGCACACAAGAATAAAGTAGCTGCAAAAGATAGTTAAGATTACATTACTTTTCAATAATAACAGAATTAGATCTTTTATTCTTGCCTATCTTAGTAAGTAGCTTCAAAAAGACCTAGTTACTGTATCTAGATTTAATAAATATCACTCTCTTGTAAACTGCCTCTCGAACCTCTCAGTCTCCGGTGATAAGTTTCAATTTTCATTTACGTGAATCTTGAATTGGAAAAATGTAGTAAAATGTGTTTTATGCTCATCAACTAAATCATAAATCACCAAAAGAAGCTGCGAAAGAGGAGATAAATACAGACAACAATGGCCACAGAGAAGTCCCGTATTCTCTCATAGTTCTTCACAATACCCATCCTTTGAAGCGCCATGAGCCTACTGTAAGGATTGCTATCCACCACCTCAGCACTCATATCCTGTTACCGGAATAAATAACACATTACATTCACATATCTTAACCATAACGTTGAAATACAAAGCCACTGAAAATGATAAAATAAGCAGAAAAAGAGAACCTTGACTTTTGAACGCCGAACAGGTGCAGACTTTGCCAGGTTTGTTACATGCTCAAGACGCGATTGCAGCTAAAAAAAACAGAGGATAAAAAGAAAAAGCTAAGAACTAATATCAAATCTCAAACTCACGAATTCTTTCACTTTGATCCGAGTAATGCAAAATAATGCCGATCAACACAAAATTCAAATCGATCTCACAATTTCGTAATCAGAATTCACTGATTCGAGTCTGCAGAAGGAGCTGGAACCAATTTAAACAACATAAACCATGGTAAAATGCAATTTTAAGAATGCATATGCATACCTTGTCGATCGAAGCGTTACAAGAAGGATCATTGAATGAAAGTTTTAGAGATTGGAGATCGTTAAGCATCTCTTTCAATTCCGCCTCCATTGCAGCTTCTGGTGGTGCCACTGAGCTGAGGCTGAGCTATATCACTGCAATGACGTCTTTTTCCTCAAAATTCGTTACCTCTTGTTGTTGTTGCGACTTGCGAGTGGATTTAGCAGAATTTAGAAGCCACCTAGATTCAAGATGCGTTGGAATTGCTTGAATTTTTTGTGTTCTCTTCATTCCTTACCGTCTTGATGGGCTAATGGATTGGGCCTTAAAAGCCCATTATAACCCAGTCCCAATCGCATGAGAAATAAAAATGGGCAGTAAGACGGCTGGTGTTTCGGAAAAAACTATTGTTTGAATAGTTAGTTTGGATTGTTTATAAAATGCTAAACCTAACAAATAGATAGTTAGGGTTGGATAAAATGATGATAATAAGCGAAAACCATATCAAAACCTATTTTACTAAACGCAACAATAAATAACATCGTGTAAGAGTGATTAATTCGTTTCAATTACATTCTTTTTTATTTTTTGAATAATCAATTATGTCCATTTATACTATAATCTTCTTATTAAAATAATATATTTTAATGTAGATTTTTTTTTTTTTATATTTTGCATTCGAATAATCAATTATTGTATAAATTTGAATTTGTTTTTAATTAATCGCGTTGTTCTTTCAATCTTTCTCTAACTTATATGGTCATAAAAAAAAAAAGAGTTAAAGTAAGTTTGAGCTTGATTGTATTCAACCTAGCTCTACTCCCTTAAAACCTATGACTTTTTTTTTTTAATAATCAGAGTTATATATTCATGTACAGACTTTTCTTTTAAAAAAAATTCTGTAACGAATAAAGGAAATACTTAGTATGTTAAATATTTTTAATAATACTAAAAAAAAGAGATAGTGATACAAAGGTTTGTATGCATATACCAAATGGAGTGAACAGATATATGGTTTTTTGCCCTACATAAAGCAGCCCTCATCCCATTATCACCTCTTACTAAAACACTATTGGCTGCAGCAGCCATATAATTGTTGTGTTGTAGCATATTGAATATGACCACTCACTTTGAACAAAAATTAAGAAATTTAAGTGGATCAAAGGAAAAACTAAGGACCACATTGAAAAGGAAGGAATTTCATAAGGGTTGCAATAAAAAAAAATTTTCGGGGAGACTTGTTTTGTATTTTAAAAAAAATTATAAAATATTTATTTATTTTAAAAAATATAGATGTATATATACTATAGTTATTTTACAAAGAATTTTGATTTTGTGATTAGTTTTTAATATAGTGTAAAACATATAATAGATCAAATGACACATAAATATCCGTTAGAACGAATTACACGAGGTAAACTGTGGGTTCGAATTTTCATGAACGCAAATTCTTCTTGGCTAGAGCATTTTCTTGAGCATCCGGATACAAACAAAGATTTAGTCAAGTACAATGGCTTAAACATCTAAAACTCATGCTGTTTTGAATGAAATAAAGAAAACAAAATCGAAAACGATTATGGATATATGTACAAACTAGACTTCATATTTGTCAAAAGAAAAAACTAGACTTCAATAATTATCATATCGCTCATCTATAAATAGCCATGCAATTCATGCAATGTTTCTCATCTCTTACAAACCCAACTACAAGAAAATGCCTAATTTGCTTATCGCTCTTGCTGTTTTGGCTATGGCTTCCTCATTTGCCATTGCCTATGATCCTAGCCCACTTCAAGATTTCTGTGTCGCAACCCATGACCCAAGTTCCGGTGGTTAGTATATATATAATGTTTACTATTTTATACAGATTAATTGTTCATGCAATGTGATGTTAATATGCAAAATAGCCCATAATGACGTTTAATTTTATATTTTATATAGTGGCATCTTACATACTATGATTTGTGCATGCAGTATTCGTAAATGGGAAATTTTGCAAGGACCCAGAACATGTAACAGCCGAAGATTTCTCCGCTTCTGGACTTAACAATGCTAAACAAACTTCAAAACAACTTGGAGTCCGTACAAATCTTTTAACAGTAGAAGAAATTCCAGGGCTTAACACCAATGGTCTCGCCATGGTTCGTATAGACTTCGAACCCGAGGGTGTAAACCCACCACACAACCATCCGCGAGCAGCAGAAATACTTACCGTTATAGAAGGAACACTCTATGCAGGTTTCATCACTTCGAACCCAGATCATCGCCTTTTCTCCAAAGTTTTAAAACCAGGAGATGTTTTTGTGTTTCCTTTTGGACTCATCCATTTCCAAATGAATATTGGCAAAACTCCTGCAGTGGCTATAGCTGCGTTGAATAGTCAAAATCCTGGAGTAGTCACCTCAGCAAATACGATATTTGGAGCTTTTCCAGCCGTTAATCCTGATCTTCTCGCAAGAGCATTCCATATTGAGAAGGAATTGGTGACTAAATTGCAAAGAGATGAATGGGTTAACCCATCAGAACTGAATAGCTTCGAATGCTCATTATCATATTAAAAATGGAAGATCCCAGACACTAGTCTAGCTTAGCCTAGCGTATTTGTTATTAGTGTAATGAATAAATTAGCTCTGAAAGTATTGTATTCATTTCAAAATTATGTTCAGCTTGTAATAACAATGAGACGAAGAGGACTCTAATGTGCCTCTTTTATATACAAGTGGTTGATATTTGTTTATCATCTTTTCGTTATATAATTAAGATGTGTTGATTTTTTTCATTTTCACTAAGTATAAATAAATTGAGTTACATATAGTAGTAAGTTTAAATTTTTATTTAAAATCAAACGCATTATATGCATTGCATATACCTTGTTGATCGGAAAGAAGAATCATTCAATACGTTTTAGAGATCGGAGATGGTTAAACATCATTTCCAAATCTGACTTCGTTGTTGCTTCTCAAGGAGCCATCCACTTGACCCATTAGTGTGCAAACAGTGTCTAAATATTAATTTTGACCCATTAAAATTTTTATACATCTATGCAAATATTATTGACCTCATTAAATTGTAGGTCTGGCAATGACACTGGCTATATGTTCGCAAATCGCAATGACGTTTTTTCTCCCTTAAAATTCATTGGAAGCCACCAAAATCCAAGTTTCATCGGAGAAAATGGAATGTGGAATGTGTTGTGTGTTGTGTTTTTCATAGGAATGGCAATTTAGTTCAAATCTCTGGGTGAGTCAGTCCGATTCATTTTTTGGGATTTTTATCTGCTCATTTAGATTTTGAATAAGATTTCAGATAAATTCGAAAATGAAAATATCGGAGTCCGGATTGAAGGGTAAAAAATCATGAAAATTACCATGATGATGGTAATTCACTTACTAATCTTTATGGTGGGAATAAAGCAGAGAATATGAAGAGGAGGGATTGTGTGAATGAGCAATTTTTTTGGGATTATATTGTGTTTTTTAATATATTAGTACCAGTTTTGTGATAAAGATGTTGTTTCTCTTTTTTTTTTTTCTCTACTGCTTGTTATTATTATTTCATGATTAAATTTGAAATTTTTCTTTAGAAAAATATATATGGGAGCGGATCACGGCAAATGTGGATTTTATAAATTGCCATTGGGCGGAGTCGGATTATGAAAAAAAAAAAAATCTGATCGGATTATTTCGGAGTCGGAGGTAGTGAAATTCGCTCCAAACCCCCTCCGTTCCCATTCCTAGTTCTTCGTTTATATAGCTATCTTATAATGGCTAATGATGTGGACCTTTGAAGCCCATTGTATAAACTAGAATATGTGTTATCGTAGTTCAAATAATGAACAAATGTTGGCATGTGTTCACAATCTACTTCTAATTTAACTCAATTAGTTCCAAAATTGTGAATGACTAGGTTTAATATTGATCCGAGATTATAAAGCTTATAAGCTTCCTTATTGAATTTAATTTTATTTTCCTAGAGTTATATGAAAATAACGTTCTTATTTAATTTTTATAAAGTACTTAATCCGTTATAAATATAACATTTATAAATATTGTATATTTAATTTATAATATAAAGTTAAATTTAATAAATTTAGACTTACTAAAATTTATGTAAACAATTAAATATTTAATTTAAAAAAAAAAAATAAAACAAGTGAAAAACTGGTGTCGCATCTAAATATTCCTCCCACCTCAATTATTTTTCCTTTAAAAAAATACATCATCTTCACTTGTCTTCCTACAATATCCATTTAAAATTTGTTGCATAGCAAGATTTGGAGATAATGTTTGAATTTTTCTAGAGATGAATTAAGCTCATATAAATACTAATATTAATAACTAATAACGTAGTTCATGAGAGAGGGAGGGGAGGGTACATATTAGTAGTAAAGTTATGGCTTTAAGATAAACTCTTCAACGAAACATATTTTCCCAGGCATGCGGGTCCAACGTCATCAAGTCTGGCCTTTCTTCAAGCTGGTGAGGCTGCGTGATTGAGGGCCAGAACCTCAACCACCATCTCAGCCTTGGGGTGAAAAAAGTTTCCACCAATCAACTGCCTCCATCTGTCTCTTTAATTTGAATACATGTTTTGCAAAGATATTTTTAGATAATCTGTGATTTATATTTTTTTAAAAAAGGATATTATAAATGAGATTTGTAGATTATTGATTCTCTCCATAGTCCATATTACATCAATTTCGCGTATTATTTTAAATTAATTTTGAAGAAGACATGTGCAATGACAACATTAAAATTCGCTAAATTGCTATACAAGCGCTCATACTACTTTAATTATAGAACGTTCTACAGTTAGGCTAAGCTCCTCACTATTTGAGATTATATCCTTAATCTTCGTAATCAATTGGTTTATTTCTTTCTTTTTTTCGGTAAATTGGTTTATTTCATGACTAAAGTAATTTCGTTTAAAAAAAATTTGTAATTGTACCTAAAATGTCTAGAAGATGGTTGTCTTATTCAAATTCAAAAAATTAAATCCTAATTCCTAACCGTTTAAAAACTAAGTTATGAAAACTAGATAATAATATAAAAACGCCGTACAAATAAAGAGGCGTTTTAATTAAAACTCTCACCAACAATAAAACTAAAGATAAATAAGTAACTCATCTAACCTTTCAATCCACGACCTAGTCCTCAATCTTTGAGTATTCACGAAGCAAATCCAGAGGCAAGAGACGAGTAGGAGATATAACATTAATTAATTAATTAATTAAGACAAGAATGGGAAGCTTAAGTTTAGATAAGGTTGAAACCATTGGAAATAGTGGCCCATGACCCAAAGTATGGCCCATGTGGAGCCCAATAGATATCTAATACCTTACCAAACTTGTTCAACATATTTGATTTTTCATCCCCTTGACTCAACTATATACTTCTACTTGCCACCAACTTCATATACGAAAAAAGCCTCTTTTTGAGTTCTCAATTTCTATTTTCACATAAACTTTGAAGCTTATCTCAAACATAGTCTTCATCAAAACTCCTTTCAATGTAATTTAATGGAACCCACAATCCTAGAAAATTCAAATTCTATTATTAGATATGTAAATATCACAAATATGTTGCCCTAAAGTGTGATATGCCACCTATAATTTCATACAATGTACGTGTAGATGGAGATTTGGGGCCTTTTCCAACATTTATTATTATATTTATACTTGTCAAACTTTACCCTTATCCTTTTGTCTAATATGTGTAAAGGGAAAGATGATTAACTTGTTTCATGATTCCAGGCTTGTTGCTTTTATATAGTTTGAGAATGGCCTATATATGTTTAATCATGGAATAGGGTAAAGAAGGGAAGCCATCAAAAATATCTTACATATCCAAAAATTGGATAGCATTGATAGAATCCACTATTAGTTATAATTAATCTTATTTTAAGTTTGACGATATATTTAAACGTCTAAAATATATATAAGAGACATATATGCAGATTATATGTTTTAAACTCTATTACTAATACGAATAATAAAAAAAAAAACTTTTAATGAAAAGCCAATAAATCAAGTAAACGTTGTGAATGAAACAATACGTTATCCTCTCCGTAAATTACACAATATAGAAGAGTTCTCCACTTAAAAATATGTGCTAAATATTTGCCAAACTACCTAAATGAGATTATGTATAGCTATGATAAGCTTAACCATTACACACCACAACCAAAACATTAATGGATACAATGTGAGGCTGAAAAAGGTGTAGAGGCTTCATTTAGAAGAATAATTGAACTTCAAAGATAAGTACAAACATTAATGTAATTACTCTAATGATGGCTAATTGGAAGGAAGAGGAGTAAAGTAGACCCACACACATACCTCCATCAATAAATTATTGATACATAAGTAGTAACAAATTCATTCTTAGTATTTTAATTTTTTTTTTGATAGAGAAAGGCAAAGCAAAGGCATATGTTTGTTTGGACAATTCATGTGATTTACACTCTTTCCCCATTCCAATTCTTTCTATAATTTTGGGTTTGGAGACATATCAAATAATGGTGCAGTTTGTCGGTGGAAACAAGACTTCCCCCCCTCGTCTCTTCCTACGTTTGTTTTCTTATATATTATTCCTAAACAAAAATAGAAAATAAGTAATTGTTTTGTTGGATTATGATATGAAAGTTGAAATGTGGATCTCTAAAGAGAGGAAAATAACAAATGAAAATATAAAAAAGTAAAGAAAATGTTGGGTAACAACAAGCACAAAAGCTGATTTGATTAATAAGGAAATCCTTAAACAGAGAGCATACTTATTTGGTTCTCACGCTTTCCTCTTTCCCTATTCCTTTCCTTACCATTTTCTATTAAGTACTAATTCAGTAACTTGTAATAATTATCACACTGCAACTATAATCACATTTCCACTCGCATGTTCCATTCTCCATCTCTTCTTTTCAAATTTACTATTTCTTTTTTATTTTATGGTTTTATATATAGAAACTGGGGGATGTGGGCTCCTCAATCACTACAGTTTTCCACAATTTTCATGGTTTTGCTTCAGTTGCAAGGTCAACAAGCCAACTTCTTGACTTTTATGCTATGATTGACCATTTCCAATGTTCCAATACACGTTCAGCAGCAGTAATTCAATTCCTTGTTAAATCATTTTTATGTTGGTAAGCTTTAGCAACTACAACAGTAAGTTTTGCTTGTAAGATTAAAACTCCACTTCAAATAACTAACATTACTTATGATTCTTTGTTTATTTAAATATATTTACTTTGACCAAATCACATTAGCTTATCTTAAATTAAATTATTTTTAAATATCTCATGTGGCTATGTAATATTGATGGAACATCTCCTAATTTTTTTTAACAATCTAAACTCAATTTGTGTTTACACGATTTTGCGGGATTATAAGTTTATAACCGAGTTGCCGATTTTCTTGAGTGAGAACATAAACTCATGCGATTGTATAGGTAAAATCGAGATTTTAACATCTATGCCAAATATTTGATAAAATTATTTTTTTAAAGAAAATGTTTAATGAATTTTATGTAACTTTTAACCATATTATACAAGATAAGTATGAAATTTAAGTAAAATATGAAAAGCAAGTATACATGTTAGCCACCTTGTATTTATAGTATAATAAAACCAAGTTGATATCTACTTTGCTTGTGATATTGGTTAATTAACATCGTAGTTAGGAGCCATCGTATTAACAAATTTAATTTTTTAAAAAATAATAATGGCAATCATACTAGCTCTCTTGTACAACATAGATTCTCATTATGTTATTCGTGTCTGATGGAAGATATTTTTAATAATTGCATATTTTATTATTCTTATTAGTCGAAATCATGCATTTAATAATTAATAAACTGCCGCTAGCAGACATTGATCTTATTATAACAATTAACGTTAATTAATTAGATCCAGAATTTATTTTGTTTGAAAGGGTTGTTTATCTTATTTTAATTTTAATTTTAGTGTCCTCTTTAATTTTAATTTGTAAATGTATTTCATATACTTTTCTATTTTTTTTCATTTAATTTGAAAAAATAGACTCCATTATTCATGAAATTATTCATTCCATTAATACTCAAATTCCAGTATTAATAAAAATATCTCACCCGTGAGTATTTCATAAATTTTATGTTTTTATTAATTATTATTAGAAACTCTCATCGAATAAAAATATTATATATAAGAGTAAAAAACTAGTTCAATATTATACAATCAATACTTATAAAAGTATATTCCTAAAAAAAAAAGAAAAAGATTTATAAGAATAAAAACTAGTTCAAAATTCGGTGCGTAACATTTACAATGACACTGTAATAGGTCACTCGTCATGGGTGCATATACAAATTACGGTCATTCTAGCATCAGTGATAACGTAATCTCTCATACCATCAAAATTGAGTTTAACTCAACTAAATTGATAAATGAAAATAGTCCTAGCTCTATATTGCATTGATTCTCATCATGTTCCTCTCGGATATGGAAATCTAGTAGTACAAGTCTATTAAAATAAGTAAGCCAAGATTCGTACAAGTCTAATTTAAATGATTTCATAAATTCAATAATTATCTTAAAACATTTTCCAAATGATTCAGTTACATGATTTAAAATTCATTAGATTTTATAAATTTATATTTTGTCTCCAATTATATTAATGCATATAACATAAAAATAATTTTTTTTAAGTATTAGAATATTACTTATGGTTAGAAATTACTGATGGAAGAGAAGGTTAATACAAGGTGTATTTAAGTATTTAACACACTTTAAAAAAAATAAGTATTTAACACGTAACAACAATATAGAATTTGAGTATTATTTGCATTTGCATTTGACTAATAAACTTATTGAAACTAATCATTTATCGCTTAATGCACTGATTCATACAAAGTGTATTATACAATAAATGATAGAGATATAGATATAATAAACTGTGTTATTATTACTCACTACACTAGCTACTGAGATTCCACCTCTTTCTTAGCTAATTCTACTTCACTTCCATATATTTTCTTTTACATTTTCCCATCAAAATTATATAAATCTTCTTTTATTGAAGTTTATATATATAAATTGAAACGATAAAATTGATATTTTTACCGATTTATTCAATTCATTCGTTTGGTTTTGACACAATCTATATAATTTTAGGTTTCATAACATTTTGGCGTGTGGAGTTATAGCTAATGCCATCATTTTTTTTATTGTGATTGTAATTATATTTTATTTGAATGAGATATTTAAAATTCATGTTGTCTTTTATAACGAAACTATATAATCTATAAATTAATAAAATTTATAATCTCTAAATCTACGAATTTCACTAAAGAATTTCACTATTCATATTTATCAATCACGAACGATCAATAATACTAAATTAAATATTTAAATATGGCAATAAAATAAATTTTTCAAGAATTTGATTTCTCTCAACTATAAAAATGGTAATTTATGAACATGGGAAAACTAATTAACTATCTCTCTTGCGTCTTTTTTAAAAAGAAAAAAAAAAAAAGGAAATTACCCCTCATGTGTAATCCATAATTATTATCTAATGCATTAAGAGTCTCCAAAGTATCACTAATTTTCTCAAGCAAAACTTTCTTTAAAGATTTTTATTATGTACTAATCCCTGTGATTAATGCTTTCTTAAAAACTTAGACTCTAATTAAATACAATCTGTATGACAAATAACAATTTTATACGTTTCTTTAATGATCATATTTTGTAATGATTCAAAGTAGTTGGAACTGGAAATATATGATCAAACCTTGTACACTAGGTGTCGGATTATAACCTCGTTAAATATAAACGATAACCCATAAATTAATACATAATTAAGCTTTCTTGAAGCATTAAAATTTTGAAAATCAGATGAACAAATAATTCAGACAACCTATTTTGTCAAGTAGTGATGAAGTGTATCTGATATATATAGTCCGTAAAAAAGAATGGTTTACATCATTATTTGTTGATTTTTATGGTTTCTTCACGAACTTGGAACTATCACCGCCTTAATCATCAAAATATGTAATAAAGGTGTGTGGGCACGGCACATTTGGCACGATAGCAACATCACCTAAAATCATTTCTTAAACCTTTTTTTTAGTCATCTCAAGAAAATTTTGATTATTATTCCTTATTCTTTTGTTGTTTTAATTTAATTAATTAATCTTTGTTTTCGTGGTCATGAAAATGATTTGTGTTCTACCAACTCCACAACTTTTTAAACCTTATCCATTATCCATTTCAAGAAACTAGAAATAGTTTTTTTATTTATAAAGAGATACTTATGGTAGGACACTTGATTTCACATTAATTTAATAAACACAGGAGTTAAGAGTTTAAAATTTACTTCCAGCGATTTTATTAGGACAGCTAATTCTGTATCTGATTATAAGCAGTGGAGCAATTATCCTTCTAATTTTCTTTTAAATGCATTATGTAATGAGCTTTAACGAAGCATTCATGGAATTTAATAATATAAATTTATTGGAATTTTGAATTTTATTCTGGATATATATAAAATAAAAAACACGTCCCTACATGAGAAATGGAGCTAACTTGATATACAAAATAGGGTAGATAGCTCATAAGTTGCAAGTTGCAAATGGTGTTGTTTTCAAATTGCACCATGTGTAGTAGGCGTGAGAGATGGTATATTATATCATAGACACGCCCTTCCTTTCCCTTCTACACCTAACCTTCTTACTTATTATTATAATTTTATTTAGTCTAACCAAGTTGTCGATAAAATTATATAAATAATGTCCGTTACTGCAACTTCAAGTTATAGTAAGTAGTCCCCCCAAACTACAAATTACTGCCCAAATTTAATCATATCTATATGCAACTAATCTAAATAGTTATCCGTCTAATTATGTTTGATAACAGCTTTTTAAATAGTTAAAATTTTAGCTTTTTTTTTTTCTATCCAACATATGATAGAATTAATTTTTTTATTTAAATAATATTTTATAAAATGTTAAGCTCAACTCTTAACACTTTAAAAATGTATTTCATTTTATTTAACTATTTGAATAAATTATACTATTTATAGTTTATATCTTTTTTCGAAGAAAATAAATATGTTAAACGGTTAAAATTATATAAGATAATGCTTGTTTAAAAATGGATGGAGTATTTATTTATTAATAACGAATTAATAGAACTTTCAAAAAAAGTTATTAGTTTTTGAGGCACAAAAACAAAGATTTTAAATGTGGATGATAATTAAGTGTGAGATGGGAACACTTCTTAAAATATTATAGCAAAGCAACCGCAGATATATGTTGAAGTGGATTAGTTATCCTAAACAAACTGCACGTGTTTTGTATATTATACACGTGCGAAAGAAGTTTGAAGTTATGGTATTCGAAATAAATTATGAAACTTAGTTGAGTTTATTTGTTCTTAATTTAAAGCAAAGTTACTTAATATTCAATGATTACATAATTATTTATAACTAGATTGTTAGATACACTTATTTTCTAGTTACATAATAGGAAATACAAATAAAACTAATAATTAAAAAATAAAAGATTACTTACTATTCTAATTTTTATCAAAACATCAAAATTATAATTATCCGATATAAAGAACCTATAAGCGGCATGAAATAATATTTTCTTTGTATGTATTTATTAGCTACTATTCTGCTTTCATTAATTTAATTTTTTATTTTACCTTTGTTAATCATAGTATAACCTAAATTGCAAAGATGGAAAGAGACATATTAAAATTAGTGTTTTATTTAAGAAAAGATAAAAATAAGTGCAGAGTGTAAAGTTTTAGAGAGAAAGAACTTCTTTACCTCATGACCCACCAATTGAGAGAAAGTAGAGTTATGGGAGATAATGAGATATTTAACACATTAAAATATCTCAATTGTTATGGTTAAAACTCCAGTTTATATTACACTTTAACAACTATATTCACGTAAGATTTGATAATAGGCCGTAGAAATCAGCATGGTAGTAACAACAATAATTACGTAATATGATGAATTTCAAGACGTCATGAAAATTACCAACATGCCTACTACTAGACTATGTTATGAGTATATATATGAAGATATAGTTGGTTTAAATTTGAATAATATGCATATATTAAAATGGTTGTTTTGATTAATTGAATATTGTAATGATAGTGAGTATGAAAATAGTGAAACAAACAAACGTCCCGCACACACGTACTGTGGGCTATCCTTTCCTTTCCAACAATACCACTTCTTCTTTTTCTCTATTTTTTCCACTTGTAATATACTAATTGTGTTTTTAGTTGAAGGGAAGATAAGCTACTCTTCCCCTCCACTTTATGTTAACTATTTTTCTCCAAGTATCAAATATAATAATTAATTATCTCTTAATCGAAATTATATTTTCATTAAACTTAACAGTGGATTTTTTATTTTTTAATTTTTTTTTGGCGTTGTGAAATAGAAGAATGTAAGATATATATAGGGGTGAAGTGTTGTTGTTGCTTTAATACAACATGGAGAAATGAGAATGGTTCATATAATTAATTAACAAAGTAAGTTTTGATGTTTTGGGCTCCAGAATTATTCAAATTGAATCTCCAAAAGCATTAATATCGTCCTTTCGCTCAACCCTATGCATGGCACTGGCAGGGGCCACTTTGACCCACAATCTTCTTCATTTGTCTCTTAGAATAATAATGACTTAATCCTAAAGCACACCGCCAAAATAAAGAAACTGGCTATAAATGCCAACGGAAATTGCCATACAGTCAACTAGGAAGTAATTAATTAGTATGTACCATTTTTTTAAAAAAAAAATAATATTCAAATGAGGTTATCATAATTAGCATAAATTAGACAGCTTACACCCGTTATATATGAGGTATTTTTATTCTCGTACATTACACCCGTTATATGATATGAGGTATTTTTATTCTCGTACATTACGCTAAATCAATAAGTATGATGCATAAATATTTTAATTATATTAATCTCTTTTAACCTTTTATTTCTTTGTCAATAATTATTATTCTTTAATTTTATTTTGCTATATGTCTTCTATTGATTTGGTGTATGCATAAGAAGCAAAGTGTTAATAAAAATTCATTTCTGTTATGAGCTCCATTTACAAATCAATACCTTCACAAAAATTTCAAGTTTATCCCAAATTTAATTTTGCAATTTCATCTTAATTTGGGAACTAATATGTAAATTAGGATGAAATTGAGAAAAAAAATCAAATTGCATGCGGTAATGTGATTAAAGTATAGTAAATATGGAAAATAAATGGGATGCGATAAATATTTAGGAATGACAATAGCAACATAAAAACGAAAATGAACAATATTTATTATAATATCAAACATTTCAAAACTGAGGTTTATTTTGACTTTATATCGTTATTAGTACAGATATAAGTTGATTTTGAATTTCATTATTATTAATTATTATTTAAATCTAATACTATTATAATTGATATAAATATTAAGACTCCTAAAAATATAAAAATATCTCCAATACAATTCACTAAATTTATATAATTCAATAACAATAATAAAAACGATAAAACATCATTCCATCTTCATCTTCTTCGTTGAAAAATACTAGCTGCCGCCGACTAGTGTTTTTTTACTTTTTCGTGACTCCATCGTATGCGGTTGAAAAATACAAAATACATTGAATTTCTCTCTTTGGCTATCAGAAAATGTCATAGATTAGAGCAAACTACTACATCAAATTAAAGTGTCTGGAGAGAGGAATCCAATGATATCTTTAGATTTTGTGAATGATTACTGAAAGACCTTAAAATTTGGTCAGAAAGCTTTAACCACAAAAGCTTCAAAAGAATATTCTAGTCATTTCAGTCGCCATTCATTTGAACTGTGATACCGATTGAGCTTGTCGTCACTTGGGCTGGTGACTGGGACGCTGGCTGGCTATTTCTGATGATGGATGATGCAATCGGCGGTGAACCTCTTCAACTTTAGCCTTTGTCGGAGTTATGATACCGGTTGAGGTTGCCATCACCTAGGCTGGTGATGGGGACGTTAGCTGGCCATTTCTGACGATGACGGTGCAATCGGCGAGAACCTCTTTAGTTTTGGCCTTTGTCTCTGTTTCATAAATCCAATTTTTTTATAATAATAACAATATAATTTTTTACAAAATAAAAAATAAAAATTCACAATAAGGTAAAAATAAAACAAATGTTATTTCTCTAATTTTAATAGTTGTGTACTATTTATTTAAAACAAAATTCAAAAGTGTGCTATATAATATAAATTCTCTTTTAATTTTAGCTTAAAAAAACACATTAATTTGACTATTTAAACCATTATATTACTCTGATATATTTTTATAAGTTCATTATAATTTTTTTTTTAATATTTCGTATACTGTATTATGATTTTTAGTCTTTAATTAAAAAAAATTCTTTTTCGATACGTTAAACAACATACATATTCTTTTTATTCATTTTACATTTTTAACATATTTAAAAATTGTTTTTCATACAGTTATTTCAAACACATCAATGGCTTAGGCTGTTTTTTTTTTTTTTTAAAGAACAAGCTCATATAAATATGATTTTGCTTATGTTTAATCAGCTTATTTGAAAACAGCTCTTTATTCGTTGAAAGTGAAAAAAACATTAATTATGTCAAACACACTCGAGGGAGTATAAAAACACTATTAAAAATGGTTAGGGTTGAAATTTTGCACTGGAAGAATGGAAAATAAAACTTTAATTGTAAATTTTGCAAGAATTGCTCCCATGTAAATGGAGATGAAAACCAATCAATAATGTAATGCTTTCCAAAAAGATATATCAAAGCTAAAAAGCCCAAAAGCTTACCACCGGTATCCTTGTTTTCAATAAGAAATCAGAAATATGTTTGTAGCGATGGTGGTAATTGTAGTTGGTCTGTTGATTGTAGTTGCGGTGGAAGTCATTAGAAGATGCATACCAGATGTTTGATGAAATAACTGAATGAAGAGTAAATAAATTAAAGGGCAAAAGGATGACGTTGCATGTAGAGGTTGGTCAAAGAAATGCTCACGCGCCCTCCGTTAGTTTGCGAGCCACGCCCTGTTATCTCCACGTGAATGAAGGGTGCTCATGAATAAATTTGTGATAGGACAAGAGTTTAAAAGCATGATAGTTTACTTGAAGGTGTTGAACCATAATATCGGGGTAGTACAGGTATTAAATATGTTATTTGGCGAAAATACTAACCTAAAAAGAAAAAAGTAAGAATATGCATTTGTGGGTCCATGTTATAAAAGCTCAGCCTCCTACATAAACTCGTTGATCTCCAACAAAGGCCGTATAGGTGGCCAATGCTTACAGTAGGCAGGAGACAGACACCATACACTCCCGTTTCGTTTTTCTATGCTAAAGACTTGGAAGTTGAGACGATGACATGCTAAGTTTTGTTTTGAGTTTCCCTATAAACAATCACCTCTGCCATCACACAAATCAACTTCCATCCAACATGCCACAAAGAAAAAGGCACAAAACTTCACGCAAATTCACCACCGACGCTCACAAATCTGATCTATTCGATTTATTACCAGACGATATCGTTGTTTCGGTCCTTTGCAAGCTCGGCTCCTCCGCCTCCCGGCCTGTCGATTTCTTCAACATCCTTCTAACGTACGTATGTGAATGATTTGATATATGCGTTATGTTTCTTTTTTTTGTTTCTATGGTGTGTTGATTTGAATGTTTCTCATTCTTGCATAACAGAAGCAAAAGATTGAATCGTTTAGCAACTCATCCTCTCGTTCTATCCAATGCCGGACCTAAAACCTTTGCAATTGAATCGAAAAACTGGTCGGATTCATTTCACCGTTTTCTCAAACAGTGTATTAACGCCGGCAATGTTGAAGCTTCCTATACGCTAGGAATGGTTAGTGCTTAGGTATAAAATAATTTTCATTTGTTTTGAAACAAAATTTTTTTTTAATTTTATTTTTTTATTTCAGATCCGATTTTATTGTTTACACAATCGAGGTAGTGGAGCGTCACTAATAGCAAAGGCTGCCATCAAATCTCACGCGCCGGCTCTCTATTCTCTTGGCGTGATGCAATTCAACGGCAGCGGCCGCTCTAAAAACGACAAGGATCTTCGGGCTGGTGTGGCTCTTTGTGCTCGAGCCGCTGTCTTGGGTCATATCGATGCGCTTCGAGAGCTAGGCCATTGCCTTCAAGACGGGTACGGCGTACCCCAAAACATCACAGAGGGTCGCCGTCTACTTATCCAGGCCAACGCGCGAGAGGTCGCGTCAACTTTACGTTCCATGCTGACCTGTCAACCCCAAGTCCAAAACCGGCAGCGGCAATATGGTGGTGCTTCATCCTGCATCATGGGAACCGTGCGGTGTCCATTACTTAGTGATTTCGGATATAATGTCCCGCCATCGGAGATTCATCCTGTGAATAAGTTTATGCGAGGGTGGTTCGAGTCAGGGCGCGGGATTCTGGAACCAAATTTAAGATTATGTTCTCACAGTGGATGCGGACGGCCGGAAACAAGGCCGCACGAGTTCCGGCGGTGTTCAGTCTGTGGCAAAGTAAATTATTGTTCGCGGGGATGTCAAGCGCTCGACTGGAAGATAAGGCATAAGAACGATTGTCTACCAATGGAGCACTGGAATGAAGCCCCAATGGAGCAGTGGCATGAGGCCGTCGGGGGAAATGATAATGTGGCAATTTTCTAGTAATATTAGCTGTTAAAATTAAGCTGTTACTATAATTTAATTTTGAAATTTTGTATGGTAAGGTTCTATAATATTCTTCTACTATTTATTTTTTGTTTTTAATGTATATATAGCGAAAATGGGAATTTTTACCATAAAATAGATAGTAAAGAAAAACTATAATTTGCAATTTCTAAACTGCATTTGTTACTCTGGTTGTTAGTCTTTTTCATTGAATTTAAAAATTTAGATTTTTTTTTATTATTTTTTATGTTAGATTGTTAGCCATAAATCCTTGTTTTATTTTGGAAAATGGCTGAATTTGGTCCTCCAACTTGGCTCAAATTTTAAATTTAATCATATGGGACCTTTTTGGCCAAATAAGGCCACACCCTGGCTCATTATTAGTAAATGGGTCCATTTTGTTTTTTCTACCGTGTTGAACACACGGTCAACTCCATATTTTTTAAGCTACTTCACATTCTTAAAGAAACTCATCATCATTAATAGTATCATTATTTATTATTAAGAACAACTTTGAAACGTAAAAACGAGAGGGGAGTGGGATGGCCAAGTCACCACCTCCAACATCGGCCTTATCACCGTGGACTCAAGTTGGACTGCCAGCGAGCAACCTGGAAACTCTAGCCATCAATGATCGGTGCTGGAACAAGTTAAAAAATCGCAAAAGTGTCACGGTAAAATGAATAAATCACTATGTTCTGCTGATTCGATACCCAATTTGAAATCACCGGTGGGAAGCCCAAGAAGAGATGAGTCTAACGATCGCTTGCCACCATTTGATGGCCGAAGAGGGAGGACCTGTCGGGTTGGCTTTTCGAGTCATGAAGAATTCGAATATTATTTTGCATTTTTCAACCAATTTCGGTGATTAAAAGTGAGATTTCAAACTAATTCATGAAACTTAAAGTACCACTGACAAAAAACTTATTTGAGTTCATAAATGAATTTTTTTTAATTTGTATACCAGTCGTTTTGGATCTGCAGATACAAAGTTTTCTAGTTGCACCATATAGATGGTTTCATCAATGTCTCCATCGAGAAACGTAATCTTGACATCCATTTGATGTTCAATATCAAAATGTACAACTAATGTCATGATTGTCCTAAAAAAGTCCTTCGATGAAACCGGAGAAAAGATCTCTTTATAATCAATCCCTTCTTTTTGAGTGAAGCCTTTAGCTACAAGATGAGCCTTATATCTCTCAACATTGCCATTGGAATTCCTCTTGGTTTTAAATATCAATTTGCAACTAATGAGTTTCTTTCCTTCAGGTATCGGTACAAGATCCAAACTTGATTGTCTTGCATTGATAGGGCTCTAGATTTGCCTAATTCCCTAACATTAGAATATGCAAGGTTACTAGAGTATTCAAATAAATTGCATAGATTAGTGTTGTGTACCTAGTATCATCGTTTGTTGATCGTGAATGCGACAAAGAACTGTTGGTTTGTGAGTTTCTAGATGTTACACAATCAAATTTGCAGAAACTTACTCAAGAATTGTAAGTTCTCTTTTAATTTTATATTTCCCTGGAGACCACGACTATATATATATTTTATTTAAGGGGTAAATTCTATTTCAGTCCTTGAATAAAATTGGAACTCTTAATTGGTCTCTACACTTTAATTCCTATAAGGGTTTGACACCTCTATAGTTGATATTCCTAATTTGATCACTAATTTAACCGATTACTTACATTTGATTACCGTATACCTTAATTATTTACATATTTTATCCCACAAGTATATAATTAATTACTAAATAATTTCAACAACTAGCTTCCAAAAGTTGCAACTGGAAACTTATTTAGTACAAAACTAATACAGGTGCAGGATTTAGCTTATTTTTTCATTTCTTTTCGTGTAATAATGTTTTGAGGGAAGGTAATAGGTTGCTCATGGATTAGCATCCGTTGCTTTACAATGTTCAGAGGGTGCTGTCGTAAATGTCCCCCTAGTCTTCAAAATATTTTGTTATTAGATACTGCTACAAATTACAATTGTATTCTAAAAAAAAAAAGAAGAGAGGGGAGGAGGAAAAAGAATACCAAATAACAGACTGACAGATCTCTTGAAATAAACGCTCATGGATCAATCTAGAAAAGACCGATTTGCTAATAATGAGCCAAGGCGTGGCCTTATTTGGCCAAAAAAGGTCCCATATGATCAAATTTGAGCCAAGTTGGAGGGCCAATTTGAGCTTTTTTTTCTTTCTTTTATTTCTTCTCTTGCTTTTGATATATGTGATAATGTGAATGAAATGACAACCTAGGATATATGTGACTAAAGCAAATGGGTTAAGTTAAATAGATTTGCATTAATTTAGTATATATGTAACTGCAATCGTCAGAATAAGGTCATTTGGGAAATTGACGTATATTAGTGAGGATGTTTACATTTTGAATTTTAGGATAAAAATTGTTGTGAAACTAAAGACAAGGAGGGCCGACAGGAGGACCAACGCCAACAACCAACGGACTACAAAAACAAAAGTATCTAAACAATACGGCTCTGCGAGAACCACGTGATTTACTTAGGGGAGATCCCACTTTTGCCACTTTGATTACCATTAATTAAGCTCATTAATCCTTCCTTTTTTTTCTTTTTTCTTTTTTTTTTTTAAAGAATAATTCCTTATCAACTTTAATAATAATAATAATAATAATATCCTCGTTCAATTTTACTCATAAAAACATATATTCGGTTCATTCACGCTGCTCTCTGCAATTTTTTTGCTGACAATAAATTATTATTTTTTTAAAAAAATTAAATTATAATATAGTCATGTTTAGTCACAATAAGTTACGATTTTTCTTATCTTTGCCTGTATGTGTGTTGAGTGGCAACTATAGGCACTAGGTCTAGGTTAGTATTTATATATGAAAACATGATTCAAATAGTTAATTTAGATACGTAATGTCATTTGATTAAACTATATCCAAGCTAAATTAATTAAGTTTGATTTTTTTGGATTAAATTAAATAACAATTTCAACATCTTGCCTAAAATGTCAACGAATGTGTTTAGTGAATTGATGAACTTGATAGTTTACTATATTTCTTGACATAAAGTCAATAATGAATTTATATACTATTAGAAGATGAAAATTAATTGATGGTGCCATATTACACTGATTGAGTTGGGTATTTGATATTTCTTTTTTCATGCTACATTAATGTATTTGGTGTTTATTTATATAATTTATTGTAAGTGTGGTGTCATTTTCAGCAAGAACAGTAATAAGGTTTCACATCATATTTATTTTTTGTGTTTTTCACACTTCTACAATTACCTTTCAATATTCAATTAGTGTTTTAATTATAAGAAAATTTCAATAGTTATCTACACAAAATTTACTTATAAATATAAGTATTTTTTTTTTAAAAAAAAAATTATAACCAAATAACATCTGTTTCATATCTTAAAAAAAATTAGCATATATTTTTTAAAATTAATAAAATAACATATATTATTTTGTTTAGACTAATATACCCTTTTAGTAATTAACTTTTCTTTGCGCGTTTTTTTCTAAAATACTGAAATAGATTTGTTGTCCTTTACACCTTCATTGTGATCACGTGATTTGATTCAGCTTTCGTTTTCATTGAAATTTATTTTGATTTTTCAATTTTTATTGGAATTAATAAATCTCAATGGAAACAAAAGCTGAATCAAATCATCTTTTAATCTTTTATGCTTCAAGTTTTCCTTTTAGATTTTTTATTAGATTTTATTTTTCATTCAAATTTCGTAGTGGCTGAACTTTTTGTTCGTGAAAAAAAGTATTAATAAGAATGGAAAAATGGAAAAATAAGAATAAAATAGAGCAATTAAAGATTGAAGGTTATTTTAGTATATAAAAATAAAATATACTATTTTAATAATTTTTCAAATATTATCTTATTTATTTTTTAAATTTAAAATATGTGATATTTGTTACCTATTTTTTTAAAAAAAATAGTATAGTAATGCAGCCTCGTGGGTAGGCCCACCAACGCATTGCAATTGAGTTGGTTCTAACGGCCCAGCCGTTACGGCCATGATGATGAGAAAGAGGCCTAGAGTGGAGGGCATTGTTTGGTGTATTCTTTTGGTTTATTGAGCTGGCACAACACAAGGAAGCTTCCAGATTTACAGCACCGACAAGGGTTTCCCAAAACTACATAATTGAACACAGTTGATCATATTTTGAAAAATAATTTGGCAACAGACCATCTCTTGTTAATATATGTCAAAATAAAAAGAACAACAATAAAATAGTTCTGTCTATATATTATTTATTTGTTTGTTTATGAGTGACGGAGTCACACTGATAGTATGTGTGGTTAGAGGCGGTGCTAGATTCTTGAAGATGGGTCAAATGATCCTATTTGAAAAAAAAAATACTCTCTTATCTTTATTGGTAAATAGTGTGTAAACAGTATATAAATAGTACTTTTCGCCCCATTTTTTCTTATAGCAGCTCTATGTAAAATATTTTTGATTCCTGCAGAACTCGGATCTAGCACTGCCACTATGTGGGGGTGTGGAGCCCGTAGAAAAATTGGAAAAAAACCATATGTGTAGTACAGATACAGAACGTAAAGCGTTTGAAAGGGGTTTAAACATCAATAGTTGCATCCGGCACTTTTGTTTATTTTACACCATCAAATTGGTTTGGCTAGAATCTTGAAATTCCAGTTTGAGTGATGCACAATTTTAGTGGTTGGTGAAGTTATGATTTTTTCGGCTGAAACAACAAAAAAAATAAAATTGAACCATTACAAATTGAACTGTTTGGTGGAACCAATTTGCCAATAATACCCAAAATGTTCTATTTTAGTTTTGCCATTATTTTAAATTTTGGTCACAATTGGTGAAAAATTTCATAACTCAGGGCATTTCAGCAAAAAAAGTAGAAAAGTTGTGACGTGGCAAAATTGGCCCCACCTTCTCCTCCGTCGCCTCAACTTGAATGAACAAAACTACCGCAGGCTCTTGAACTGAAAACCCTACGAAACGAATCACCTAAAACCCTAGCGCGTAGAATTGCAAAAATTAGCACTTGCAAAACGTAAGATCAAAAGATAATTATCAGTTCGATGTCTACAATAGACGATAAAGCTGTGCAATTGGAACATGTAATACCGAAAAATGAAGCGCAAGAAGATGGTGAAGGAGAAGAGGAAGAGCTGGGGTGGTCGTCGGACTCGGAAATTGGAGATGCTTTGGATTGGTTGGACTCAAAAGACGACGACGAAGCAGTAGATGGAGCTATTACTCTGAATTCGAGACGCCCCAATGCACATGGAGGTATTCACTCTCGTCCTAATTCCTCCACTCTGCAACCTCTCTCTAATCGTAACCAGAAGTTTTCTCATCATATTCGTGCTTCGCCTTTGGAGGTATTTCTATTACACCTAATTGTTTCTGCTAATTGAAGTGGATATTTTATCCGTTTGCTTAATTCCATTGTTGGTGCAGGAGTGGGAAGGGAGGTTGAATGTTGGCATGTCCAATTCGGTGACAACTGCAATTCGTGGAAGTGTTCGAGACATGGCCATTGGTAAAACTAGAACCACCGAGAAGGCAGACCGTGCAACTGTTGAGCAGGTTAAGATCACTAAATTTGAATTCTAAATCTAAATATTTTCGGCTTCTTAAAATATTGTACAAAGAAAAATAAAGATAAAAAATTTCGTTATTATTCTATGACCTAGAGATGTGCTTGTATGCTCTGGCATGTCTAACATACATAGAGTGTTTATTTCCATGGTATTTGATTCCTATAGAATGTTTAGACTAAAACCTACATGCTACAGGCTGCTTGTTTACTGAAAGGTCACAAAATTTTATAGGCCTAGCTGCTGTTGTTCAATCTGGTTTACAGTTTTGATTGTTGGTTATGTCCACTGGCTACAGTTTAGTATACTTCTTATCATAAAATGCAGGCTTTTTAGGCTTAAGTTTCCACCAGGTGTCCTTTTCTTTCATTGAAATTATGTAACTCATTAATCGTAAATTGTTTCTAGGCTATTGATCCTAGGACTCGCATGGTTCTGTTCAAAATGCTGAATCGGGGTGTGTTTCATGACATTAATGGATGCATTTCAACTGGAAAAGAGGTATTTGATAACCACTGTAGTTTGATAATCCTTGAGTATTCTGTTTCTATAAATATATTTGTCGCTTATTAGTTGCTATGAAATTAGTTTCCTTATTACCCTTTGAACTTTTAATTTTACTCTTAACAGGCTAATGTTTACCATGCAACAAAATCTGATGGTCAGGAACTTGCAATAAAAGTGTACAAAACCTCAGTTCTGGTTTTCAAGTAAGTCAATGGTATTTCATCTTTTTGGGGGAGTAATTTCTTCTAGAATTGCTGGTCCCATTTTTGAAATATAAGCATTTGCACTATACCTAAAGATCTCTAGGCAGGCAAAAGGAAGGGAACTAATTGATCCTTGCTGATTATGAGTACTTAGCTATATTTTTTCATCACGCCATCCGTTGCAAAATTTTTCATGTAGTTTATTAGCAATGAGGATATTGATTATTAGCTTCTAGCTTTTATTCTTCTATCTTTAAATGACTTCCATAATTGATATCAAAATGCTGATATGATGACTACTTCGAGAGTTAGGATGATGAAGAGTATTTTCTTATATTTGCATAGCTGTCGTGTTTCTCTTTTGTATAACATTTAGTTCTTGAACAGCTTCCAAGATTGGAATGCAGATATTAATCTAGGACTTCCATGATGGATTTAGGTAGCTCTGCAGATAAATTTATTGGTCACTCTTGTTTGTTCTCTAATAGTTTTATTTCAACTAAGTCTCATTTATTATACTTTCTTTCTTGAAAATTCATGTACCGCTATATTCCATCTTGTGTGGAGTATGTTGCACCCAATTTTTTATTCTTCATGTGATTTTATGTCTTTGTTCCAAAAACAACAGGGACCGTGATCGGTATGTACAAGGTGACTATCGTTTTAGATTTGGATATTGCAAGCACAATCCTAGGAAAATGGTAAAGACATGGGCTGAAAAAGAAATGAGAAATCTTATGAGGTAAAACCAACGCTAATTTGATTCTATTTACATGTAGTTTTTTAAATGCAAAGCAGCATTTAGCTGCTTTCTTCAAATCATCTATTTCTCATGTACTATGAATTGTGCATCAGGAAACCCTTTTTAACTTATACATTGGAGTTTGTTTCTGCATTCTGCTAGATGAAAAATATGACCTTCTAAAATACTTAATGTCTGATATCTTAGCATACAATTTATCTGCATTAATATTGGGTGACCAACTTTTAGTATATGTTACAGGCTGAAGGCAGCAGGAATTCGATGCCCAACTCCGTATCTCTTGAGACTTCATGTTCTGGTCATGGAATTCATAGGTATTCTCCTCAGTTTCATATGTATAGTGGCTGGATGCCATGTTCCTTTGAAGTGTAATAATTTAGCTTGTTAAATGTCAATCTCACTCGCATCAACCAATCAATTTTTAGCATCTGCCGCTAGGATATTTCTCATAACATATAGCCTTGTCAACTCATTAGAAAATCCTCCCTTCTTTGTTACTTTAAGGATATTGTTTCTAGTTGCTTACATTTCTTCTTCACTTACTTCTCCTTATCCTTTCTTATTTATTTATTTATTTATTTATTCTGTTCATTCTTAGCAATGCACTGTTTTTGGTTCACTATATTTACTTATCTTTTTTTTCCCCACTCGTTAATCATTCTTATAGGAAAGGCTGGTTGGGCTGCACCTCGTCTTAAGGATGCTGCTTTATCCTTGGACAAGTTACGTGAAGGTTATGTAGAGGTACGTCAATATTTTTTTTTTTTTCATTTATTATTTTGAATATAAATATCAGAAGGAAGGATTTACCATTTGAATTTTGTTATTTATGGTCTTTATATCAGATGATTGTTGCAATGCGGACTTTATATCAGAAGTGCAAACTAGTGCATGGGGACCTCAGTGAATATAACATACTCTACTATGAGGTGAATTGCTGTCTCTTTATATAAAGAATAGACATTCTTATTTTCAGACAGTTTTGGATGCACTAAAATCTTTCCTTTGAAAAAAGATTTTTACTAGAGATGTCACATTGGCACGAGTAACTGTGATTTGACCTTTATTGTTCCTTTTATAGGGCCACTTATACATAATTGATGTCTCTCAAGCAGTTGACCTTGACCACCCTCATGCCCTTGATTTTTTACGTGAAGATTGTGTTCATGTTTCTGTAAGTTGTTTCTACAAGATGGACAGTTACTGTTTGCTTTTAGATTTTGCTTTTAGTTGTGGAATAAAGGAAATCAGAAAAGTTAATAAGGCCTGTGTTCAATGCAGGATTTTTTCAAGAAACATGGCGTTGCTGTTATGAGAATACGAGAACTATTTGACTTCATAGTCGATCCAACAATTACTGATGATACTGTTGATAGTTATTTGGAAGAGGTTTGCTGCCTAGCATGTGCTTCAGATTTTCTAAAGTACATCAATGAAATCTTCCTTCTGATTACTGACACTTCATTTCAGGTACAACAAAAAATTTTGTCAAGAGAAGCGACTGCAGAGGATGAGATTGCAGACTCTGTATTTGTGCAGGTATTTCCTTGTGCTTCAGATATTGCTTAAATTGTTTGATTCAAATGCTTTCAGTTGAATCTTGAATGATGAGGTTTTAAGATGTGGATTGTGAGAGTGATTGTTCCTTGTCGTTTTAGGCAAGGGACCGTTTCATTCTGAATTCTCAGTTTTGCACTACATTTGCGACTTAAAGATTTGAAAACTCGTCTTATCTGAATTGGGATTTGGGAACTAGAATGATTTCTGTGATTTCAAGAGTTGAATATAAACTATTATGAAGTATTTTAGAATACCATTTCCTGAATATATATGCATGCATGGAATTGAATGTAAATATTTGACAAAGAATATTAAGATTAATTATAAGCTTGAGAATGACTTTTTTATTTAGTCATTTATAATTAATTTTGGTGCTACAGTCATATATTCCAAAGACATTGGATCACGTCAAGAACGTGGAGGAGGATGTGATACGTTTAACAAGTGGCAAAGATACGAGGGATATGTACTATCAAACCATTACGGGACTGAAGGAGGTTCTGTCTATTTCGACATCCCAAAAAGCCGAAAAGGAAGAGGATTTGAACAATGCACAAGAGTCTTCTGTCAACAGAGATGATCAGTCTAATTCATCTGAGGTTGAAACAGATGAAGATGACGACAGAAGCGATTCAGATGGGAGTGATTTCTCATCTGAAGCTGAGAAAAAGGGTCCAGCTGACAGGAAGGCGGCAAGAAAAGAAAATAAGAAAAAAGTAAAGGAAGAGAAGAGAGAAGCTAGAAAAAATAAAATTCCAAAAGCTGTAAAGAAAAGAAAGAAGAAATTGGCCAAAGCCAAGAAGACCAGGTAAACCATATCTGTATAGAAATTGGATGTACGGAATCTGCAGTTCAGTGGACAAGTTATTTCATAAGATGACGTGAAAGAAAAAGCCAGTAATGCAAGTGAGAGGGAAAGGTAAAATTTTGACACTTTATTGTTATTACTGTATCATTTTTAATTCCTTATTTTGATCTTATATTAGGGTTGATAGGCTACCAGTTTTGTCCTTATATAATTTAGATACCGTAATAGCAGGCTTGCACCTTTTTTTTCCTTGTTCCTTCCCGATTGATGTCATTGATTATATGGGATAAAATGACAAAATGTGGAACCAATCCAAGAATCACTCAGAATTTGAAATTCTAGAATTTCCTTTATTTCTATTTTTCTCATTCCAGAATTTTCTTTTTGATTGTCTGCATTTTTTATGATATTATGAAATTTGACTAATATAAATAATGGTATAAACTTATTTTGGTTATAGTATGAGGTTAAATTTCGTAATTGTGATATACTGTTTTTTTTTTTTATTGGCAAAAACAAGATTATTAATGTGAAGATACGTATTAAGCAAATTGACAGAAACTCAATCCAATACTTAAAAACTAATTGGAGAGTTGTGAAAATACCGAGCCAAGAAATAATAAGAATAAACAAAGAATTTGAGTGGACATATTATGCAAATATGAGTACGTAGGGTGGGTAAGTTATTAATTTTACTGAATTGGGGGGGTGAAATTAATTAAGTTGTTTATGGGCTAAATAAAAAAATCAACTATTATTATGGTAACTGGTGCAACAATATCCATCACTTTAACGATAATTTTTTTTAGTTCCCTCCAAGATTGAAGATTCACATGGAATCTTCCATCCCCTAAAAAAAGGTAGATACATGCACAAACCTTAACCGAGGCGAAAAATTATATATTTATTATATATTAGTATTACAGTTTTATATGTACCAAAATTTATATATATACCGACTAGCGGTGGACTTCTTGGCTCTCCTAGGAATTTCTTCGTTACTGTTCATCTCTGATCTTCATCGTAGTTTTCTGTTGGAATGCGGGTTGTTTCCGCCGTTCTCTATTTTCTGTCTGAAGTAAAATCTGGGGTTGTTTACGTCTATAAAAAAATTCAAGGAACGGTATCAAAATATTTTTGTTGTTCCACCTGTCAATAAAGCTGGGGGTATTGCTATTGCGTGGAAAGAGGGGTTTTCAATGTAATATTCTTAAATACTGCAAGTTTTTTGTTCATTCTTACCTTGTAGATCAGGGGACTAATTGTTGTTGGGATGTTCTTTTTTTCTATATTAGTCCTTATGATCTTGAAAAGTGTAATCAGTTTTATTGTTTAATAAACCATTGTTCTACTATTAGTAATCCATTTCTTTTGCTGGGTGATTTCAACTCTGTTTTATGTTCCTTTCAAAAAATTGGGGCGATTTCAGTAATGATAGAAACAACAGATTTTGTTTCTAAACAGTTGGTTGATATAGGCTACGTGGGCAACCCATATACTTGGAATAATAGAAAAGGTGGGAGTGCAAACATCCTGGAACGACTGGACAGGGGATTAGCGTCGATTCCTTGGCTGTCTTGTTTAAAAAAAATGCACACCTTTATCATCTTGATGATACTGGTTCGGACCACAGGCCATTATTGCTTAAGTTGATTGATAATGAGTAGGAGCCACAAAGACTTTTCTGTTTTAATAAGCGTTGGGTGAAAAGGAGTTAAATAGTGGGCATTATTTGGGAGGCTTGGATGAATAATGCAAGGGGTTCAGCTCTTTACAAATTGCATTTTAAGTTCAAAACTCGTCGACATAGATTGCTTCAGTAAGAAGATGGCAGCAATCAAAGAGGAGGTAGTTAAATTAAAAAGAGAGCATCTTATCCAGCAGATGAAATAAGGCAGAAGGAAAAGAACTCAAGGAAGCTGGTGATGAAGAAGCAGCTTTTTGGGCACAAAAATCGCGAAATAATTGGCTTATACTTGGGGATAAAAACACCTCCTACTTTCACCAACAAGTTAATCATAGAAGGAGGTTTAATAAATAATTACATGGGA
The DNA here is from genome assembly GCA_948099555.1 of Croton setiger. Taxonomy (NCBI): domain Eukaryota; kingdom Viridiplantae; phylum Streptophyta; class Magnoliopsida; order Malpighiales; family Euphorbiaceae; genus Croton; species Croton setiger. The sequence goes on along the minus strand of CANUEY010332694.1, from coordinate 6,435 downwards.
TCCAAAATGAGGATGGCAACTGGGTGACTAGGAAGCATGAAATAATTGATGTTATCTTGGAATTATTATACTGATATCTATAAATCCTCTAATAATAATATTGCTGATATTTCAGATTGGAGAGTTCCATAGAAAGTCACCACGGGTATGAATGATGCTCTTGTTGCACCGGTGCGAGAAGAGGAAATTACAACGGCTGCCTTCATATCAATCCCAATAAAGCCGCTGGGGAGGATGGTATGACTGGTTTTTTTATTCACTCATATTGGGAAATAATTAAGTTGATGTCTTTAAAGCTGTTAAGAGCTTCTTTGAATCCGGAACTATGCTGAAAACATGAATCACACTATTATTTCTCTAGTTCCTGAAGTGCATAATGTCCAAACGGTGAAGGATCTTAGACCCATTGGGTTGTGCAATGTGAATTATAAAATTATATCTAAGATTCTCACCGCTGGGCTTCAGGATATTATTGGTCATGTTATCTCTGAAAATCAAAGTGGTTTCGTAAAGGGTAGACTTATAACTGATAATATTCTGGTTGCACATGAAGTTATATTATCTGTCAAATAAGAGAGGTGGCTCTTCTTTTGTTTTTGCTTTAAAACTAGATATGAGTAAAGCCTATGAATGTGTTGAATGGAGTTTCTTGGAAGCTATGATGATGGGTTTCATGATAAATGAGTGCAGTGGGTTATGGCATGTGTTACTAGTGTCTCTACTCTATTGAAATCAACGGTGAGAGACATGGTTTTATTAATCCCACGAGGAGAAATTCCTTTCGCATGCGGGTAGAGCAATTTTAATCAAAGCTGTGGTGTCGATGATTCCCTTGTTTTCCTTTTCCTGTGTTAAAGTCCCAAATGTTTTGACGAATGAGATTAATGCTATGGTGAAACAGTTTTGGTGGGGACAAAAAGGGGGAGAATGTAAAATGTGCTGGATTTCTTGGGAAAAAAGTTTGTAGACACAAGAAAGCTGGGAGGCTTGGTATTAGAGAAACTTCTTGCCAAGCAAGGTTGGAGATTGGTGACTAATCCTACCTCTCTTTTAGCCAGGATCTTAAGGGAAGATATTATCCCCATTCAAACTTTCTTAATGCAGTTAAATCAAATACCAGCTCCTGGGGTGGAAAAGTATAATTGCGGGGAGGGATGTTTTGCGAAGAGGTCTTAGATGGAAAATTCGGAATGGAAGGTATGTTAGTTGTTTTTCGGATGCCTGGATACCAAAAGATTTTCCGTTCCTGCCGAAGAAAAGCCAAACAGAGACACTGGTTTGTATTGGGTACATCAGCCTGTTAATTGGAGAAGGAAAGAATGGGATTTTGAGAAAGCAAGGAGGAATTTTAAGACAGCGGATGTGGAGAAAATTTTGAGCTGTCAGAACAAAATGACAGGCAGGTATGACATTATACTAAAGATGGATTATATTGGGTGAAATTCAGATATAGAGAAGCGATCAAGATGCTAAGGGATCGGCAGGTGACTCATAGACAACCTGTTAGGTTTTTCGAGTATTGTGTTTACTGTGATGGTGAGGAAAATGAAGGGCATAAATCAGATTGGTTTGTATCCCCACTTGGTGGGAGAACTGATTGTATTAGGGGAGATGCTCCTCTAGTGGTGTGGAATGGGTTCCTTAAAATTATAAAGCAGAGTCGAGTATTTTCATTGTGGTATCTTCGGAAGCACACAATGATGAAGTCTTCAACCAAAAGCTTTGGTTTTAGATTTTGTGGCAGATGCTGTCATCGACCGCACTACCAGTTGCAGGACTTGATAGCTGATATAAAAGCATCAATGTCTTGTTTAGCTTCTATTGTTTGCAATTACTGCCAAGGACCTGTAACAGTTTAGCCCATGACCTAGCAAGAGCCTCATTGAGTTTAGATTTTGTTTGTAATAGGGTGGCTCAGGCTCAGGCTCAGGTCTTGTACCACGTGATTTTATTTTTTTAACTATGTTAATATATATATATATATATATATATATATATATATATATATATATATATATAGCAAATATTTCATCTAGACTTGGCCATGGGCCGATTCGGCCCTGTCGGCTCAGCCCGTCGAAAAACCATAATCGCTGGAACCGGCCGGTTCAGGTTGAAGGAATTTTGGAACCGGAAACGTGGGGAACCACGAACCGGACTTAAACCGCCGGTTAATCGGATTTGAACTGTCGGTTTCGCCTCCCCAAACCACTAGTTCCACCTCCCAAACCGCCGGTTATCCGGCCCCGAACCGGCGGTTAACCGCGAACCGCCGGCTCCAGTTTCACCCCTCTTGAACCGTGACTCGGGAGGCCGAGATCCGGAACCAAACCGGCCCGGAGGAGGGTGGCCACCACTAATTTCATCTAATGGAAACAGAATAATGAATATTATCATTTTTTAAAAAAGAATGTTCTTTGCACGGATGAAAATCCAAATCATCTTGTTAGCATTACTATTTATCTTCACCTTAACTTCCAAAACACATAACTAAATTCTTATAAAACAAATATAACGTGATTTTTTTTCTTCACCAATCCTAGAACGTAATTTAGGAATTTAGATCATGGGTTTTGTAAATTTAATTTCAATCTTTTCAGGTAGAATTTTATAATCATTAGAACCCATTTTTTCCTTTTTCAGCTACGTAAAAACCAAAACTTTCGCCGGTTTCGTTGTTTATAAATAACAAATCGGACTCTGGAACAATTTTTTTTTTTCTTGTTTTAAGTCAACGAGGTTTTAGGATGAAGAGTAACTTGCAGTTTCTAAAATGGTGGAGAATTGTATCATTTCTTTGTATTGCGAAACTTGGGTCTGTTATTTGTGATGCTGATGGGCTTACTGAGCAACCCCTCTCTAAAATCGCAATTCACAAAACCACCATTGCTCTTTCTGATGCCATTACAATCAAAGCTTCCCCTGTTCGTCTTGGAAGGGCGGTGAGTCTTACTTGATTTTATTTGTTTTGGACCTTAGCACAAATATGATTTTCTCTTGAACATACTTTCCAGGAAATGATATTTTTTTTTTTTTAAATTTATATAATTGCAGGGCGAAGATACTGAATGGGTAACAGTGGATATTGTGAATCCTCAACCAACTGGAGGTGATTGGATTGGAGTTTTCTCTCCATCTAATTTCAAGTACTTCCTCATCCCTGTTTCAAAATTTTGCTACCAACTAGGTGTTGCTGAATTTGTTAGTCATGTTTGTTAATTGCATTTTCTAAGAAAATTTGTATACTTGCAGTCAGAATATATGTCCACCAGTAAACGACCCTAAAGAACAAACTCCATATATTTGTACAGCTCCAATAAAGGTATTTTGATCTAAAAGCTTATTATATAGTTTTATGAGAAAATGAGAAATGCTTGTCTAATTTGTGTTGTTTTTGGATGTCCTTCTTCCAGTTCAAATGGTGTTCAGATCACAATTCGCAGTATCCAAATTCAGGTAAAAGCACCTTGAAGTTTTTGTTAATAAACCAGCGGGCAGATTTCTCCTTTGCTTTATTTTGTGGAGGTTTGAACAATGTAAGTGCTTCTATTGATTGATTCCATCCTAAAACAAAATTTCCATCTTTTTTATGATTTTGCTTTCCATTATTGTTTACTTCATGATTGCTTCCCTTATATCCTGCCAAAGGTTGACTTGGGTTGAATGGAATATTACTTGCAGCCGAAATTGATATCAATTTCAAACACCGTATCATTTGTGAATCCTAAAGCACCATTGTATCCCCGTCTGGCTATTGGAAAATCATGGGATGTGGTGAGTTGCTTTTTTTTTTTTCAGTTGGGTTTCTGATTAAGATTTTGTGGATCCTGTTATTGCATTGTGAAATGTGAATTCTTCTTTGTTTTATCACTGAGAAATAATGAAATTCCTATCGGTAGTGCTTCTGTTTTAAATTTCTTATAATTGATTTTGGATGTTCTATCTCATGTGTTTGGGTAGTTGGCTGATAGTGGTATATCTGGCTGGTAATGCAAATGACATTTAACATATTGCACAGATGACAGTAACTTGGACTAGTGGCTATAGCATAGATGAAGCTGTTCCATTTGTGGCATGGGGTGTGAGGGGTGCAACTGATATGCGTGCACCGGCTGGAACATTAACATTCAGTCAAAACAGCATGTGTGGTATGATTTATTGCATCCATTCATGACAGAATTTTTCAGTAGTTCAATCTTCTTTCCTTAGTTCTTTTGTTCAAGGTCAATCAATATCTATGAAGGTACAAAATGTATTTAACACCTTGCTACCTTACAGGTTCACCAGCTCGGACTGTCGGCTGGCGTGATCCTGGATTCATACATACAAGTTTCCTAAAGGATTTATGGCCAAATACTGTGTAATCCTCTAAATTTTTCTTGCTATTTATCTGAAAATTAGTGATCCTTTCTGTTGGAAATCTTAGAGAACTCTTTTGGTTGCAATGATTTTTTTCAGGTACTCGTACCGGTTGGCTCATACCCTATCTGATGGTACTAATGTCTCGAGTAAGGTGTATTCATTCAAATCACCACCGTTTCCTGGACAAAGTTCATTACAGCGTGTCATAGTATTTGGTGATATGGGAAAGGTAATCCTCGAAATTTATAAAATACTTATTGTTGATAGGATGTAAATATTTTTCTTTCCTATTTCTCCTATTTATCTATTTCTTCACAATACCATTACAGTTGGTAACACTTGGCACAAAATATAGACAGATCATGGATGAAATCTCTGTCCTGCCATTTATCATAACAAGAAAGGTTCAAGTCTATTTAAAAAAATCTTTCTTGTGTCAAAGTCAAATGAAGTTCCCTTAAGAACCATTATTCAATCTTCAATTTATTGTTATCTTTGTGAACATTGGTACAGATTCTTATATTGATGTTCTTGTAAAGAGATATTTACACCTCAATTGTCCTTCAGGGAGAACGTGATGGTTCAAATGAGTACAGTAATTATCAGCCGGGTGCACTGTCGACCACAGACCAACTTGTGAAAGATCTGAACAACATTGACATAGTATTCCACATAGGAGATATAACATATGCGAATGGATATCTTTCGCAATGGGATCAATTCACCGCACAGGTGGAACCCATTGCATCAGCTGTGCCATACATGATTGCAAGGTTTGGATAGAATTATAAGTCTCTCTCTTAAGGTATATTTACAGCTACTTTATGTTCCTCCTTGTAACATATTTGTTGTGGTTAATTCTGCAGTGGAAATCATGAACGTGACTGGCCAGACACAGGATCCTTCTATGGCAGAACAGATTCAGGCGGGGAATGTGGTGTGCCTGCAGAGACCATGTTTTATGTTCCTGCAGAAAACAGAGCTAAATTTTGGTATGTGAAATTTCCTAGAGTACTTTCCCCAATTTTTTATTTGCTTTTCTTAACTTCTCAATAGTAATAAATTTGAAGGAGGTTTCTGTTGAATGGAGCTTAACACTAAAAAGAAAATAAGGGAATGTAACATCCATGATTTCTGCTATTTAAGAATGTAAATAGTACAGTATCCTGGTTTTACAATTATCTATCAGGATTTTAAGGAAGCTCGTGAAATGCAGGTACTCGACTGTTTACGGCATGTTCCACTTCTGTATAGCGGACTCTGAGCATGACTGGAGAGAAGGAACAGAACAGTATAGCTTCATTGAGAAATGCCTTGCATCTGCAGACAGAAAAAAACAGCCCTGGTTAATATTTGCAGCCCATCGTGTCCTTGGATATTCCTCTGACTATTATTATGGCCAAGTTGGTGCATTTGAAGAGCCAATGGGAAGGGAAAGTTTGCAGAAGCTATGGCAGAAGTACAGGGTAGACATTGCATTTTTTGGACATGTGCACAACTACGAAAGAACATGCCCAGTTTACCAGGTACATTTAACATAAGCATTCCATGGTCTCCTTTATCTAACTTGTCAAACGTTGGTAATATGTCTAATACCATATGTTTTTGTTGCAGAATCAATGTGTAAACTCAGAGAAGAATCATTATTCAGGCACAATGCGAGGAACGATTCATGTTGTTGTGGGTGGAGGGGGAGCCCATTTATCAAAGTTCAGTAATAAGCCACCTAAATGGAGTATTTACAGAGATTATGACTGGGGATTTGTTAAAATGACAGCATTCAACCACTCAAACCTTCTGTTCGAGTACAAGAAAAGCAGCGATGGGAAAGTGTACGATTCTTTCACCATTTCAAGGGACTACAGGGATGTATTGGCCTGTGTCCATGATAGTTGTGAAGCAACTACTGCTGCATATTGATATTGAATCCTCTTATTAGTCCTTAGGTTCTATTTATAGGCAATTTCTCTTACCTATTGGCGACGAAATATATACACTTACCTTTTCACCCGTTTCGTCGCATGTTCCGACTTTGACTTTACTCTGGTTCCTCCTAATATATATATATATATA